>JARSSU010010643.1:0-71896 GCA_029619165.1 Eurosta solidaginis
AAACAATTACATAAGTTTGTGTGTGTATGTGCTCTCGTTGTTGCCACCTTACGCTGTCACCCATGGCTAAGCATTGCCATCAAATTCAAACATAAAGTTATCATGCTTTTAACGTTACGAAAGCTTTCGTTTCGGTTAAAAACGGATACATTTCTTGATAATTTCTTTATCGATAATATTTCTGAAGTGTTTCAACGGGGAAAGGTGGAATTTTTGATAAACATTAGCTTAACGTTAGAGTGTGCATCCCTTATGATTGTACATATGGGCGCATGTGAATATATATATGTTGTATTGTATTTTTAATATATGTGAAAGCTCAATAGGTTTGGCCGGTTTACGAATATGACTACAGCAGAGTTAAAGCGGAGTCATTGCGCCGTTTGTCGTATCGCTGTAGTCGTATCCCTAACGTCACTCTATACGATACATTCTGATCGGTATGGTGCCTAACCTAAAAATCGTGAAAATGTTCATAAATATGAAGAAAACGCGCAGAAAATTGCAAACATATTCCGCAAAAATAAGTCTCTTAGTCATAACGTATCCAAAAGAATGAATAAAATCTACAAAAGTTATTAATTCACCAACTCAAATATTTTAGTGTTATGGATATGCGAAAAAAACCAAAACCAATTGGTTGGCTACGATACGGTACGACTTAGCGTTAGCGATACGGCACCATCAATCGAGTTACATTGATTCCCTTAAGCTTTGGTCGAATCAGCGTTGTATGGTTACCGATTACGGTACCGAGAACGCACCAATGTCTGCAGCTTTAACAACAAACCAAAACAAACCAAAAACAACGAACCTACCTATAACATGTATCGATTATGGTGCCATACCATAACGCAACGCATATCCAACATCAGCTTTTTGGTTTATGATATCACCTAATCTTTAGCTGAGTAGTTCAAAGTATGAGGGAGTCATTGGTGCCATATGTCGATCGCTGTAGTCGTATCCCTAACGTAATCAGCTGTTATCGTGACACGGTAACCAAAACCATTGGTTGGCTACGATAACGGTTACGACCTTAGCGGCACAAAAATCGATTGCATTGATTCTCATAAGGTTGGTCGAATCAGCTTTATAAGGTTACCGATACGGTTACCGATAAAGCACATGTCTGCAGCTTTATGTGTACCATTAGGGCGATCCTTAAAAAATATAAAATAACTTTTTTTTGTCTTACGTTATTCATGGCTGTAAAAGCCATCGCAAAGATCATGACCAGATAAATAATTTGCATATATATGCTTCTCATCGCCGATTTGACCCAGGTATAACTCCAGATAGAAATCTGGTTTCAGTTTTGTGTGAGCCAGATAAATGTTGTTATTTCTTATCTTTAGTTTGGCTACGCTGCATTAATACACTTACTAATTCAACATAGGTGGCGCCGCTGGCTTTGAACACATATCGGCGACATATCTGTCTATCACAACGGCATGTGGTCACGACCCCTGCTGTTTCCCTCTCAGTCCTCATACTTCCGTTTCCCAATGATCCAGTTAATGCCTTACCCGTTAGAATTGAGCGTAATACGACAGAAGCTAGAAACTTACTGGATGATGGCTATAGGTATCTTAGACTACATGTTTGGTCCTATTGAAAACGCTCCTGGTGTGTATTCGACACTTCTAACAGCTTTTAATCTAGCCAACATTTTACATTATGTATACATCGTTAAATGTACGTTATTGATTTGGGAATGATATAAACAATATTATACAAATCCTCCCTTGCGAGTGACGATTGTTTTTACAGGAGATAGTCAGAGGGCTGATAACCACGCATTATCTTTATAATGGACAAATGAGCTCATGTTATCTATACCACAAAAAGTTCGAAAACTTGCTTATAATAAATTGAATGAAAAGACTGGATCGCACAAATAGTCGATTCTATACCGATGCGAAACTGCGTAACAGAGTCAGGCGTCTTCTCCGATTATCGCAGGAGGTATGATGATGAGCTGATATGAAGATAGTGCAGCCCAAACGCTTCGCTGCTAGTCATGTTATGCAAATAGACAAAGAAGCTCACGGGCCAAAAAGTTTCAGTCGCACCACGGTGGAAGCGCCTAGGAAGGGGAAGGAACTCCACTGAGTGGGGAGAGGCAGTCTGAGCGGAAGACTTGGTAGCTCCCAATGGTCAAAATGCTCATACGGTAAGCGCCAACTAATGATGAGTATGAATAGTATGACAATTTAAAAACTTGTGGTATAAAAATAAAAAATAAATAATTAAAAAATACTTTTCATGTATTATTATTCGCTTCATCGTAAGGTATTGTTTTCAATAAAACCGTTTACATTAAAATTTTTTTAAATAATCTTATTTTCAAGTTTCAGTCTTTATATAGGGCCTATTATTTCTCATTTCTATTTAGTTACATTTAGTGACACATTTTTACAGGACTCTCTCTGAAAATTAGTCTACAATCTAAAGTTATCATACATAACCCTCCCAAAGGGACTTTACTCTATTCTGCGCCACGTATGCTTGTCAGCCTTCCACCTCAGAACTCCAAAAGTATTTTGGATGTCACTTCTACCGGAGCCTGTATGTAATCATTTGTATCCAAATAGGAGCAATAGATCCGACCTCATAGGTCGCTTTCTATTCATGTGTATTATGTGTTCCAAATATGGATATACCAAATCGGCCACAAATACGATTTTTTTGATATCATCTATCATCTTGCATGCCATCTCGCGGCAAGTTTGGTTTCACAGACCGCTTTTTATTGAAACAAATCATGAACCAAATCGACGACAAATACGATTTTTTTAAATATTTCGATCATGCGCCACCTATCGGAGCTTTTTTCTTATATGCATTGTGCATCGGGTTCTGAAGCTATATGCCAAGTTCAAGCTTGTAGCTTACCGGGAGGTTACTTAATTTCATTACAAATTCGTGCCGCTAGCCTGTCAAGTCAAGCTAAATAAAACCGTTTAAAAATACATAAATGCAAGGCGCGCATAACCTCCGAAGATATTTTAGGCTAGCTTCTCTTCCAAATTGCGTCGTCCTCCTTTACTTTTCTGTACAATTGGTCGGGACGGGAACTATTTACATGGTTTACGCCGACTAAGATCGCATCTGCATGCGTTCTGAAATCAATCGCGTGTTTGCGAATTATTCTTTCTAAAGCTTTTGATGTTGCCTTGCTGTGTCCGGTGAATCGAACCCACAATCTTCGGTGTACGTAGCGAGCACCCTACCACAACACCACGGCAGTTTGGCAAAAGCATTGTTGTTGCGGTTTTCGAAATGGTTCCATAGCAATATGCCAGTAAATGTTTCATTCTTTTCAGTTTCTCTTAGAAAACATAATAATTGAAATTCAGTTATTATAAGCCGGTGTTTAAGCTCATGAATTCTTAAATTTTCATTTGATTGTAAAATTTTCATGTATACCCTGTCCGACCCACAAATGTCCGCTAAAACGTTGGCGATAACAGTTTTTTGATTAATAATAAAAAATAAATAAAATAATATTTTTTTTTCAAAAAGCTGTTATCCACACGTTTTTAGCAGACATTTTTGGGTCGGACAGGGTATACATATGAAATTTTTTTTAGTAGGTCATGAAAAAAACCTTAAAAATCAAAGTAAAAAAATGAAAATTTCGCAGGCTCGAAAATTTTTTTTTGTTGGGTATGCGTAGTGGAAAATTTTTTTCCAGAGCCCAAATCCTATCGAAAAATCGAGGGCGCGCATATCGGTTAACTTTCGTCTATACAAATCGACTCACCCTAATGCACATACTTATCGTCGCCCCCTTACCTGAAACATGCAAGTGTTAAAATCAAAATGCTGCTAAGTACATATAAAAAGTGGTGCTTGCCTTTAATAAAATATATAGAACGTCCAAGGTTGCATTAAAAAAGTAACAAAATTGGAAATGTGGTATATTCGCAATGCTAATAGTGGGACACATGTAACCGTATATGCCTTATAAAGTGTGTTAACGTATAAATTTATCTAGTGCGTAAACGAAACTGTCAAATTTTGTATGAAAAATCATTTACAAAATTTGTATAAAGTTACGCGCACATTCTTGTGTAATTGTGTAACGCGGTATGAACTCAACAGGATGCAACTTAGCAGACATTACTAGCAGGCATTTTCACTCAGGACAAATCTCCAGCATCAGCAAGTCATTACAAGAATATCCTAGTGACGACGTTTAGTTTTGATTTTTCACTCAATCCTTTGCATTGTTTAATTTGTATAACAATCAAAAACTGTTTGTTGGCACATATACAGCTGATAAAACAATCAAGTTATCAAGAGTATTTCTAGGTGCGTTCATATAACAGCGTGTGTAAATGATATAATTGTTACACCTTATAGGTTATATGCTTCATGAGTCCCCTATAACAATAGCAAGTGTGCGCATTGTTACCTACCTAAAAAATGCTGATACCCAAATAATTACATACATATGTAGTTATCCGTTTGAAAAAGTGTTTTCGATTGCAAATAACAGGGATCTAAACAATTTTTTAAAAGTAAAAATAAAGGAATGTTACTAGAAAAATTGGAAGTATGTTTAAAAGTTTGACTAGGAATGCCAGTCATTTTAGTCTCATTCTGATTAAGTGCAGAGTGAATTTTAAAATTCGTAAATCTTCTGATGTTTATATCGTAAGCTTAAAAAATGCATTATTCCATGTTAAGTTGATTATCGTTCAAAGTGGTTTTTATCGTAGTAATTCGCACAGGGCATATAAACATACACATTCAATAGTTAAGACAGTTCTTCAAAACCCAAAGTCTTAAATTTTTGGGGATGAAAATTTTTAAAAATATCATTAGCGGAGTCGCTGGCAAAAAATATATTTGCATAGTTTTCTAAGAATCTTTCTAGTTGTCTAGATTATAGATATTAGGTTACATAAACAATACATTTTTGTGTGGACATATGCAACACATTTCAAATATTTATTCTTATAAGGGTGTTTCATTTCTAAGCGATATCGTTGTCCAAAAAGTATTTATTTTACATCTTATAAGAAAAAATTTGCGCAATGAACATTTTGTTGAGTTTATAGAGGTCAGTTATTAGAGCTCGTTATATTCGTTAATCGAATGTTCGAATTCTCTAATATTCGATTGTCGAAACTCGTTTAAATAAAATCGAATAATCGCCACATCGTCGATTATTCGAATAATTGCTCGTTGTCAATTATCGAAATAATCGCCGCTGACGATTATTCGAAATTTGAAATATACATAGAGGTAAATTTTAAGCATAAGGCTCAATATTTTTCATTTTAAACCTATGTTTATATCTGGTGTTTTCAATACGTGTACATTTTTCAGTTTTTTACAGTTAGGGAATTGACCCCAGCAGTAGTACCATGAAAAATATGCTCTTGAACTGTTTCGGCTGTGAGCCATTGCATAAAAAATAGAAGTAACGCTCTGGGCCGTATATAGGCTACGTCGTGCTTTAGAGCGCGAGAAAAAGCAAAATAATAACTAAGAATGTTAAGCTTTTTGCAGCAGAGCAGCAGAATAGGTATGATATTTTCTCCCGTAGTTATTTGGCATAATTTCGGTCACTACCAGAAGGTGTGAGAACTATTTCATTGTCATTACGGGATGGTTTTTGGAGCTATTCGTGTTCTTCTGTGTTATTTGGAGGCCGATTTGTGATCATTCCCTGATGATCTTGAGAAAATCTTTCAGGATTCTCCCGAGGTCATTTAGAGACCAATTCGGGGTAATTTCGGATGGTTTTTGGAGATTATTTTGATTTTTTTCCGGCATAATTTGTGATCACTGCACCATTTCAGGGTCTATTTCGTCGTTCTTCTGAGATGATTTCGAGACCGATTTGTGATCATTCTCTGATGATCTTGGGAATATTTCAGGATTCTGCCGGGGATCATTTAGAGTCCGATCGGGGTAATTTCGGAAAGTTTTGAATACTATTGTAACGAATTTACTTGCAAATCCTCTTATTTGCCTTCTTCTGCTAAGTTCGAATCACTAAACTGTTGAATAAATAACCCCAATATTGAATAATAGAAAAATGGCCTTTATTAAAGTACTTCACAATAACACTTATACTTTGCAACTAGCTTGCTTAACAACCAAACTGATTAATAGCTCAAATGAAACTCTACTATTGCCCGACAGATTGCGTGCTTAATCAATAACTGCTTGATAGCTCAAATCAAACTGAATTCCAGCGCCTCTACATTTGCTGCCTTTTATAATCTCTGATTTCAACGTTCGCATCTTCTAGGCGCTTCCATTTCCAGAATCTACTAGTTGCCATCAGCTCTCAATTTCTCAGTTGTACTACAATTGCACGATTTATAGCTTCTCTCATTGCATACTTTCAGGAGTATCTCAGATATATGCATGTGTTTGTGCATTGATTCTCCGCTGCTCGTATACGTACATGGTGCATATGTGTAGACGCAATCATGATTCGTTTATGTAGATACATAATGATTGAATTATTCATGTGCATCAAGTCACTGCTTAGCATCGGCGTAGCCACGATAGCATCGCTCAGTGCTGCTAACATTCGTTACACTATTTTGGGGCTCTTTCCCGGTCAGTTCGTGATCGGCTGTGTAATTCGTTATGATATTGGGGGCTATTTCACGGTACTTCCAGGGTCGTTTATCCTCACATAAGACAGCAGCTGCTTTGTCAAACGGCTTTAAAAGTTTACCTATATTACTTATTTCTTCCAACTTGCAGCATTTAAGGCTTCTTTTATTACAGGTATATGAGATTGCAATTATGTTGTCTATTACAAAATACTATTGGTGTAATACTGCATACATGACTGATGCACTGAAGTGCTCAACTGTCTAGCCACTATTTTCGTTATATTTATAGCAAGTAAGAACAATTTCTAGGAAGAGTAGGGATTGGCGCATCTCAAATTTTTCGAAATAGTTCAAAATTGTTTGAAATAATATCAAAATAAACTCATAATAAAGCCGAGCATGTCTGGTATTTAAATGATGCTCTCAGCATGTAATTCTTACGTCGCATTTTTGCGATTAATTAGGATGATTTAAATAAATTTGAAATTTTTTCAGTTAAGAAAAATGTATCATAACAATAGTAATGATAAAATAATTATTGTTAGGCCTCGAGCTCGATTCGAACCCGCGATTTATATTTTTATTTTTCTGACCGCAATTTGTCAAAGCCTTATAAGATTGAGTTTGTTATGTCCCTCCCTATCTAGTAAGATGAGAAGTATTCCCTCCATGACTTAAGTACGCTCTGTATGTTGTTTACCGGGTCGCCACTTCATCGTCCCTCGACACCGTCCGTGATTTTTGTTTATCTTCACTTTTCAATTGCCTACTCAGTTCAAAGTAGCACTTGTTAGCAAGAGTTCCCTCCATAACTTTTGCACGCTATATACGCCAGGTAGCAGGGTCGCCGTTATCATTCCTGACGAAATTTTCACCAATCTAGAAATCTTCCGTTAATCCCGCAATTTTCTGTATAATCAGCTATCAGCTTCTCGCACTTACGCTTCGGTGTCATATTTTGTATTCTAGGAAGTCGTATATCTTCTTTCTTCGGTTCACGGTAGCTCTTCCATACACCGCGCGTTGCTGTGTCCGCACTCAGTTGGGCCCTGTAGGCAGCATCCTTAAAGTCGAATGAAGTTCGCCATTAATCATGGTAACAACGTTTTCCGTGCTCGCTAGTAACCTATGGAGTCCACTGCTTGATACATCGTCAGTTCGAACTTTGCTCTCAACGAACAGGTTGTTGTTGTTGGTTTTGGGTAGTGTTTAAGATGTTGATTGTTCTTTGCCGAATATGTATCCGATACGTTCCGATAACAATCACCATTATGGTCGGGCTAGTGACCATCTCGGGAACGATTTAATATGACCTCATTGCACCGTCTACGACACCTCCCTTGCCCATCCTTGTATTAAAGTCGCCAAGCATTCATTTTTTCACGCCAGTAACTTTTTTTATTTTAACATATTCGCAAATAAATGTTACATTAAACAAGTAAGGTAGGCTAAGTTCGGGTCTAACCGAACATTACATACTCAGCTGAGAGCTTTGGAGACAAAATAAGGGAAAATCACCATGTGGGAAAATGAACTAGGGTAACTCTGGAATGTGTTTGTATAAGATGGGTATCAAATTGTTAAAGAGTATTTTAAAAGGGAGTGGACCATAGTTCTATAGGTGGACGCCTTTTCGAGATATCGCCATAAAGAGTGGACCAGGGGTGACTCTAGTATGTGTTTGTACGATATGGGTATCAAATTAAAGGTATTAATGAGGTTTTAAAAAGGGAGTGGGCCTTAGTTGTATATGTGAAGGCGTTTTGGGATATATCGACCAAAATGTGGACCAGGGTGACCCAGAACATCATTTGTCGGGTACCGCTAATTTATTTATTATGTAGTACCACGAACAATATTCCTGCCATGATTCCAAGGCTTTTGATTTCGCCTGCAGAACTTTTCATTCTCTTCTACTTAATATGGTAGGTGTCACAGCCATTTTACAAAGTTTTTTCTAAAGTTATATTTTGCGTCAAAAAACCAATCCAATCACCATGTTTCATCCGTTTTTCGTATTTGGTATATAATTATCGGCATCGTCATAGTCGAGATTTCGGCCATTTTTTATAACAAGATAAAGTGAGTTCAGATAAGTACGTGAACTAAGTTTAGTAAGATATATCGATTTTTGCTCAAGTTATCATGTTAAGGCCAGCGAAGGACAGACGGTCGACTGTGTATAAATCTGGTCGTGGCGTCAGCCGATTTCGACCATTTTCACAGAAAACCGTATCGCCATAGATGCTATGCTCTTATCAAATTTCAAAAGGATTGGTAAATTTTTGTTCGACTTATGGCATTAAAAGTATTCTAGACAAATTAAATGAAAAAAGGGGGAGCCACGCCCATTTTTAAAATTTCTTTTATTTTTGTATTTGTTGCACCATATCATTACTTGAGTTAATGTTGACATAATGTACTTTTTACTGTAAAGATACTAAATTTTTTGTTAAAATATGACTTTTAAAACTTTTTTTTAAAGCGGGGCGTGTTCGTCATCCGATTTTGCTAATTTTTGTTTAGCACACATATAGTAACAGGAGTAACGTTTTCTGCCAAATTTCATCATGAAATCTTCAACGACTGCCAAATTACAGCTTGCAAACTTTTAAATTACCTTCTTTTTAAAAGTGGGCGGTGCCACGCCATGTCCAAAATTTTACTAATTTTCTATTCTGCGTCATAAGGTCACCCACGTACCAAGTTTCATCGCTTATCCGTGTTTGGTAATGAATTGTCGCACTTTTTCGGTTTTTGAAATTTCGATATCGAAAAAGTGGGCGTGGTTATAGTCCGATTTCGTTCATTTAAATAGCGATCTGAGATAAGTGCCCATGAACTTACGTACCAAATTCATTAAGATACCTCAAAATTTACTCAAGTTATCGTGTTTACGGACAGACGGATGGACGGACGGACATGAATCTCCAGATATTTTGATATATAGAAAGTCTATATCTATCTCGATTATTTATGCCCGTTACGGGGTACCGTTATGCAACAAATTAATATAATCTGTGAGCTCTGCTCAGCTGAGTATAATAACATGGCCTTGACTATGTCGGTATGGTCACTGTGGAAGACGTCGCAAGGCCCTATTGTCATTCTGCCTTGTGCGTTGATGCGCTTCCTTATATTACGCCGTGAAATGTAGGGCGAAATCTAATAAATAGTGCTTCGTCAAGTCCTTTTTCACCTGATCTTGCTGATGCAATGATGGGCTTTTCCTTGTAGTACATACGCAGTAAGTCGTATTTGCTGTTAACTAAAATAGCTGATCTTTATGAGCAGCTTCCTTTCTCCGATGCGCCCAACTTTTTGATCTTCAACGATTACAAAATGGTGGCATTCGTATATGCATATAACGCTTTTTTTTCAGCGGTTCGGTTTGACAGCTACACACAATACCAAAAGATGTCGAAACATGATATTATCATCAATCCTTCGAGAGATATGCTAGTATCCACTTGAGCTGTAATGTGATTTAAGCCTAGTGCTGACACTGTATGAGCTTTCCAGTTCACTGTTCAAGAATGCTTATGAAAAGCTTGTGCCTACACAATCTACATGTAGTTATTGATGGTCATAACATAGTCTCCTTTTTCTAATCCAGGTAATGAAAGCGCTTTGCTACAGCGCCAAATTGATAGCTGGATATCATGCCACACGTAATCCCGATTTGGCGAAACGCTATGCCATTACAATTCACGTATTTCGGGCGCACGTGCTACCCTCCGTCCTAATCGATGATATTCCTATGATACAGTATGCCTTGGAATATGGCTTGGGTGCTCAGGAGCCAGATCGCTTATGGCTGTATTGGGAGTCACAGCAAATGTTGTTGACTTACTTTATTATCCAGTAGAGAAAATTTGTTGGCTTTCGAACACAATATAGTCGATGTAAAAATGCGGATGCTTGGGATGTGCTTAATTCGACACTATGGGTACTTTCCGTTTATCTGAACTTAATGAGGTAAATGGAACAAATAGAGATATATTGTCTATAATTCGTAGCTAATTTGATTTTGCTAAGCCAGTCCAATTAAATTTGTTTATTATTTATCCATAGAACATTACGCAATTTCACATTAAATCAACAAAAGGTGAATGCGGCGCAAGTTGCTAAGTGAGTATATGAGTTTGTGTGTATGTTTATTAGGGTGTTAAAAAAATATTTGTCTTTCGATACCTTTCATATAAATAAAATTAGTTCGTTTTTATGCAAAGGACAATTGAGTAAAAGTTGACCCCCAGCGGGTAGGGCGCTTAGAATATACCGACTAAAATACCAAATTGATTCAAGGGTTTTGTAGCGCAACCCTCTCAAGGGGTTACCAGCGCAATATATAGCTTCTCCAACCCAATTGTCAACCTACACTATCCATGGCGAATCCTGTTTCATTAACAGCCGAGGCTCTGGCGACCCCAAGTTCCTCATGGAACTAGGGTGTGGGGAGGGCGGAATGACTTAGAAGGTTTAATGTGGTCATATAAATCGTTCCCGAGATGATCGGGCTAGTACCTGATGGTGCTTTGTTACCGGAACGTACCGGATCTATATCCGGCAAAAGATCATCAACTTCGATAACACTCCCCAAAGCTTTCGGGGAGTGTCTTTATCGTTAATACACAACAACAACAGTAGAAAATGTATTTCTTAATACTGCCAATTTATTGTTTTATTATCGTCGAGTATCGCTTTGTTATCAGCTTGATGTAGCCGAATCATCGGTTTCCTATTAGTTTATTGACTTATTATCGACGGGTTATAGCCCTGCAGCGAATATGAGAGACAGTAACTCAAATCGACAGTTTCGCAACAGAGGTTTAACAACTACCGCCGAACTGGTGCTAATCGGATGCTGAACAGCGCTGAAACCTGAGGAGTATGTATTTGAATTCATTAATCAAAGGCTGCGACCATTGCAAAGCCATCTTCGACAGAACCAGTTAAGAATGCGACCTGTAAAGGGGGGACTATTGCCATTTCGTAGCGCATCACAATTTTTCAGGGATGCACCTTAACGTTAAGCTAATCGTTTATCAAAAAATTTCCACCGTTTCCGTTGAAACACTTCGAAATATTATCGATAAAGAAATTATCAAGATAAATTGTATCTCGTTTTTAACCGAAACGAAAAGCTTTCGTTAACGCTATAAACGTTAAGAAAAACGTGATACTTTATGTTTGAATTGTGCTGGCAATGCTATAGCCATGGTGAAGCCGTAAGGTGGCAACAACGAGCGCACATACACACACAAACTCTATGTAATTTGTTTGTGTAATTCGTTGGTCGTAATGTCAAAAATACTCTGAGAAATGTTCGTACTGTCAAAATTCATGAGAAAAGTTGCAATCAGCTTGGATAATGCTTTCACCTTTAATGACTCCGCCATCAATCAGCTTTGCCAGCATAGTTTGAAATTAATAATCAACATAAACGATTTGATTTCGTTTTGATATGGCAGAAAACGAAACGAAATCATTTCGTTAATTTGACGATCTTAACGTTAATAAACGAAACGAAATGACTTCGTTTCGTTTATTAACGTTGATTATCGTAACGAAATGATATCGTTTCGTTGGTTAAGCATGCCTGCAATTTTTAAAGTGCCTGTTTAAGGCACTGCGAAGGGACAGAACTAGTTCCAATACTGTTTTTAATTCTATAGCTCTGTGCTAATGCGAGTCGTTGCAGGGAGATGTGTCATCGATTTTATATTAAAGTTTTACCGCTATCTTTTTAACTACAAACTTTTCTATAAGTAATCGTTATTTTTTCGATAACACATATATACATTTCGATAGCAACTCAAAAACTTTTTGATAAAAAATCGATAACTGTGGGATAATAAATCAAGAGCATGTCGATTAAAAATTGGTAACTCCAATAAAAAATTGTTAGCTTTCCCAAAGTTTTTGGTTAACATATCGATAACTTTTTTCCAAGTAATCAATATTAATGAGATAACTTTTCGGTAACAATCCGATAAATTGTAGATAAAAAATCGTTAGGCCTTGATATTAATAGTTTTAAATTTTTTCTTTCCTTTTCTTTCCTTGTCTTGCCTAGCAATGGAACGATACGAGTTTTGAGAGCGGAGTATCAATGTTTTTCCTAAAAAATATTCGACTTTTCCATCCTCGATAGCGTTTACCGAGTATTGAATAAAATATCGATAATAACTCGATACTTTCCCCCGATACATACCAAGTGCCTACGGTCTACTTGTTTCAGTACAACAAACTACACTACATTAACACAAAAACTTGAGCAAAAACTGAGATATCTTCACCAAATCTCTTCCACGAGCTTATCTGAACTCAAGATATCGTCGACGATGCGGTAAAAGCTGCTTTTCATTCAAAACTACTTTTTCTTTCTGATAGAGTAGAGAACAATTTCAGCACATGGTTGTAACAGAAAAGTGTGTGTTTAATGTCCAGAATCGCTAAAAAATTTGCTGGACGGATTTGGCAGCTTTTAGCTCGTCGTCGAATTACGCACATCCTTTTATCTAATTTTTTTTATCTATATTTATAATCTTTTTCGAAAAGCAAAGTAAAATCGGCTCCAATCGTAGTAGAATTCAAAGGCTAAAGCTTAAAAGTTTAAAACTGTTCGAATGATTAGATTAATCGAGTATCCGATTTAAGATTTCTGTACGTTTATTAATGGAATTTCACTATTCGAATAGTTGATTACTTTATGTTATTTGTATTATTGCAACTCAACGAATATTCGAATACCTTATAGATTTTTATTTATTACGTATATGCCATGTATGAACCAGATATGTCTTCTTTGTTGAATTTGATCGTCTACCAAATATCGAAATATTTGAATAGCACATCTTAGAATTGGTGTGCTAGAAATGTTTTTTCAGCTATCCGATTCTGGTGAGGAAAACGTAAGTAAACATACAAAAATTTCGAGAATTATCGTTTTGGTAACAGTTTCAAAAAATCGAAATTTTCCCCAATTTCTGGGAGTATTTTTGTGTTCATTGCGAATATCCATAGCAAAAGACACACAGAAGAAGTTTATACATCTGACCCTTCTACGAAGAAAAATACGCTCGCAATTCACCGAGTTGTGATGAATAACCATCGGCTTATATGATAGCTTTGAACACCTATTTCTCGAAAAATTTGTATGAAACTAAAAAAGTGTCCCATATTTTTTGTTTTTCTTGGTCCTAGTATAACGTGTATAAGGTGTTAAAACGCATCAATGGATTACCTTTTATATAGCATATTGGATTACAATTAAATCCACCTAGGGAAAAATCGCCAATTTACGATTATTCGATTGCAACTAATCGAATTCTGAAAATCTAATATTAGAGCATTCGAATATTCGATTAATCGAATATTATAAGCTCTAGCAGCAACCCTCTAAAATCTGCATGCCGATCTGCTTAGAATAAGGCAAAACGTCAATTACATGAGAGCGCCTGAATAATCATTTCATTATTATCCGCGTTATTTTTACAAATCGAAGATTGTCGATCGAACGTTGCAAATGTTTATACCTAGGTTTTCAGTGCTGAAGGAAATCACATTTAAAGTTAATTATAAATTGAGGCCACTTTATTTATATAAAATTTTATCTTCATTTTCAGTTCACAAATAGATAATAAATTACTGAAAAAACATCGCCTCGAGCTACTTTCCGTACTAAGACTTACGCTCGACTTCACTCATGCTGTCAGTACTCTGCCCAAGGGTTATCTTTGGGGTAGCAAATTATCCACATTTCAAGTGGGTGCAATCGGTACGCTCTCCGCAGCGATTGGTATTTATCAAATATTTGCGAAGCGGCGATTAAATGAATGAGTATAAAGCACATAAAATTCCTGCAGATACACGATGGTAAGGGAGCTGAAAATTGAAGACATCGTCAAGTTTGTTTTCTTGACAATATTAAAAACTGCGCAA
The DNA here is from genome assembly GCA_029619165.1 of Eurosta solidaginis. Classification (NCBI taxonomy): domain Eukaryota; kingdom Metazoa; phylum Arthropoda; class Insecta; order Diptera; family Tephritidae; genus Eurosta; species Eurosta solidaginis. The sequence goes on from JARSSU010010643.1 coordinate 14,541, forward strand.
GCAGTGCAAATCAATATACTAAATGACAATGCAAGCTCGTCTTTAAGATTGTAATATGTGATAGTGCAATTAATATTTTTTACTATATAAGATAAAAATAAAATTTAGTAAGTAGTGAGTATTTGTACTATGCACTTGAATGTAATATCTTTGCACATACATATTCATATGTATGTATGAATGATTGTTAAATCAAGTACAATGCCATCTGAAGAAATATATATATATATATTATCTTCACATACAAGTTTGTTTTAATGCATTATGCTGAGTAGTGACAAAATAGCTGTGTTTTTAAACGGTTTTATTTAGGTTGACTTGACGGCCGGCCGTTGTGAACGAAATTTTGTAATTTAAAATTTAAGTAACTTCCCGATAAGAAACAAGCTTGAAACTTGGAATATAGTTCAGAACCCGATGACAATGCAATAATACGAAAAAAATCGTCGCTAGGTGGCGCAAGGATCGAGATATTCACAAAAAATCGTATTTGTGGTCCGATTTGGCTCATATTTGGAACACATAATACATACAAGAATAGAAAGCGACTTATGAAAAAATCGCCGCTAGGTGGCGCAAATATCGAGATATTCAAAAAAATCGTATTTTGTGGTCCGATTTGGTCCATATTTGGAACAAATATTACATACAGTCCGGTAGAAGTGACATCAAAATATTTTGGAGTTGGAGGAGGGACAAGCATACGTGGCTCAGAGTCGAGTAAAGTCTTTCGAAGGAGTATTATGTATTGAGGACTTAGATTGTAACAAATTGTCAGGAAAGAGTCCTTGTAATAATGAGTCAATAAATGAACTAAATAGAATGAGAAATAATAGGCAATTAAATAAGGACTAAAAACTTGAAAATAAAATAATAAAAAAATTTTTTAAGTTAAACGGTTTATTGAAAACTATACTTACATGAAATAATAATAGTACTAAAAGCTAGAAAATAATTAGGTAAGTCCTAGGTACTAGTCATCACACTCCTCATCAATCTAGGGCGTTGATCAGACAATTAAATAAAAGCGTTGGACGCGTCAAATTTTGTTACGATATGTAAATTTTTCCTCGAGTTATGGCTCCCGAAACATTGAAAATTGCTTAGACAAAAAAGAGGCGGTGCACACCTATTTCAAAATTTTTTAGTGTTTTCCAATTTAGTGTTATAATTCAATTTAGAAAATAAAATTCTATTGATACTGTGACGAATATTAGCAACACTAAGGGATACTATCATCTCTAAGCCGATACTAAGCAGTCACTTGTATCTACATAAACAAATCAATCATTATGTCTACACATATGTACATACAGCAGCGGAGAGATACTCATAAAAGTATGCAATCATCACCAAAGTAGTTCTCACACATACACATGCATATTTCTGAACTAATAAATTCTAGAAGGAGAAACGCCTAGAAATATGCGAACGAGGAAACCGAAGAGTATAAAAGCAGAACCAGCTGAGTCATGAGCAATCAGTTTGATTTAAGCACGCTATTGGTTGCGAAGTATAGATGTTATTGTGAAGCATTTTCAAAGTAGTCCAATAAAGACCATTTTGCATTATGAATATTGGAGTTATTTTACTCAACAGTTTAGCGATACGAACGTTAGCAGGAGGTTGTAAATAAGATGAATTTCAGTAAATTCATTACAATGCAAAGCTCTTTTCGCTAAGATATAGCTTATATTTTGGTCCACAACCCTTTTAAAAATCTTGTATATAAAAGTGGGTGTGGTCCTTAACCGATTTAGTTAATTTTCTTCAAAGCATCCTTATAGTAAAGGCAACCTCTCTGCCGAATTTTGTTAGATAGGTTTAACGATTTTTGATTTATGATTAATAATATTTGTAAACATGATTTTATTACAAGTGGGCGGTGCCACGCCCATTTAAAAAAATTCAAATTTTTATGAAGAGTCTCAATATCAGTCGACACGTCAAATTTCAACATTCTAGGTGTATTATTTGCTAAATAATCAGGTTTTTGGGTTTTCCAAAATGATATATATATAAAAAAGTGGGCGTGTTTATCATCCGATTTCGCAAATTTTCAATACCAATCTCAAGATTATAGATATATCAATATTTACTCAAGTTATCGTGTTAACGGACAGACGGACATGGCTCAATCAATTTTTTTCGATACTGATGATTTAGATATATGGAAGTCTATATCTACCTCGATTCCTTTATACCTGTACAACCTACGGTTATCCAATCAAAGTTATAATACCCTGTGTACAAGTACAGCTGGGTATAAAAAATTGTGTTTCTCCACTATTCTCCACTTTCAATTTTCAGATACGTTATGCACTATGACCTAAAAGGTTTGTATCCCAACTATTTATGCAAATACTACTACTATGTGTGATTCTCCAAGAGCTTAAAGTTTGAAGCTCTACCATTTATTCAAAACAAAAGTGGTTAAAATGTCTTTACCCTTTCAGAAGTTATGACTAATAAAATATGGTTCCACTTTAAGGGTCGGATTCTGTAGGACGCCGTGACTGATTGCGTCGCAGTAATTCACTGAAGTAAAAGAATGCTCTTAACTTAAGGTAATTTACGATTTTTCTTGAAAAGTAAAGAATTTTTTTTTAAGTATAGGGAAAATGCTAATATTTGACCGCTTATCAAACAAGGTAACTATTTTAGTTATTCTAGTAAAACTTGTTTTAATTAGGCCACTTCAAAAATTTTGTCCGGCTGCCAACATGCAAAGTACCGAATAGATGAGATGAAAGACGCGATGACCTACGGAGAGATTTTAGGCCGAGCTTCTCTCCAAATTGCGTCGTGCTCCCTTTAATTTTTCCTACAAATTGGCGTGACGGGACCTACTTGTTTTATGCCGACACCGAACGGCATCTGCAAGAGCAGATGAGCTTCCACTGAAAGCTTTCCATGGCAGAAATACACTCGGAGTGCTTGCAAAACACTGCCGAGGAGCGACCCCGATTAAAAAAAATTTGTTTCTAATTGAAAAAAATTGTTTCTAGAGTTTTGATATTGCTTTGCCCGGGCATGAACCCAGGATCTTCGGTGGCCGCGGGTACGGAATAAATACTAAAAAAAACCCTCCTCAGAAGATAAACATTGAAGGGGTTTTTTGCAATAAGCAGAGAAATTTTTTTCTTCAATTTATTATATGAGTTCTTATAACATTGAGATTAATTTTCATGATATGTAAAATTTTATTCCTATGGCGGAAAATTATACCAATTTTGGAAAAAAATTTAATTGAGTGTAGAATTGATATCTATCTGTGTAGAGATTTACAGAGTTTCGATGGCTTTGGGGCAGGGGCACTCCCCAGTTCTTTCGAAAGTTGTTGAGAATTCGGAAAAACGGTGATATCTTCGGTGATCATTTCTTCAGAAATGTCCTATCGAATAAGTGACTTGCGCGATAGAAAATGTTGGCAGTGTTATTATAATCTTTCAAAAATAAATTCAAAAATTTTTTTTGTGTTTAAATCCTTTATTGGTATACTTATTATTCTCATACATTTCAATTCAACTTATAATACAGGCGCATATGTATATTGTCATACTCATTTAATTATTATTATATGTATGTATATTTGCTCATGTATATATTATTTCAAATATTTCGTTTTACTTTGCTCACCATTTTTATTTATTTTAAAATTTTGAAATAATAGTTTAATTATTTTTTTATTGTTGATTACAATTTTGTTTGAATTAGTTTTTGTTGTAACTATTTTAGAATATATGAAAATATTACTCAAGTTTATTTATTGTGCTATTTTTTGTTTGTTTGTTTGTAAATTAATAAGTCTATGGGTTTTCTCAAAATTAAATTAATTTGTTTTTATATATGGTTTGCTTTTGTTGCTATCTGTGTTGTTGGTTTTTTAAATCAAGCATTTTAAAGTTTTGCCCAGTAGTTATCTATTTTAGTTTAAATGTTTTTTGAATTACTAATCATAAGTGAACGCTTTTAAATAAGCTCATAAAAATAAATACATAAATGTGTGTGTATAGGTGCTGATAGTTATTTACGTAAATGTTTACGTTCTTTTATTATTTAACTTGTTGTAATTTGCTGTTTAAAATTGCATAAATATTGTATGTAGATATATGCTATTATGAAATTTCATGTATATAAGTAATTTTATATATGAATGCTTTCTTTTGTTTTAAGTTTTTGCAGTCAGCTGTTTATTCGTTTATTTTAAGCATTCTTAATATTGCTTTTTATGAGCTACTTTTTTCAATTTATTAATAGTCCTATCTAAATTTTTGTTACCTTATTTATTATTTGTTATTATTTTTTTTTCATTTTTTAATACTGTATGCAAGTATTTGGTTATGTTTTGAAAATATGTTTTTAGTTCGAATATTCTATTTAACTTTGCTTTTGTAGTTTAATGCTTTGATTTTTTTATTCCAATACATCGGAATTGATAGAAAAAATCAACTGTTGAATATGTAAGGACATAAAATATATTGAAAAATTTAAACAAGCTTTTGGTTTCTGAACAATGGTCACTTCAAAGGAGTGATTGGCGAAGCTCATCCGTAACCCGAACAATAGTTGCTTCGCTTCGTTACGGCATACGAAACGTGTATCTAATACCCCATACAAGAATCTTAGGAAGTACGTTTCATCGAGTAAACATGCACCAGAGAACGCCACGGTGTATGTCTGTCGGCCAATGATTTATTTTATCACGATTTTTCGTCAACAGTTGCCAAATTTGGTCCTGAAACAAACCGAGGTCAGCTAACTGCCATCATCAGTACCATTTTTGGAACGAAAAAGAAGGGGAAAATCCTCCGACGTGGCGCCTGAAGTAATAACTAGGCCCTCAGTGAAAGCTATGAGAAGGACTTACAAAATTGGAAAAAACGCAAATTGCAATAATGTTATCAACGAGTTTACGACATAGTCATGGATAGCCGACATAGTCATGGATGTATTAAATGACCTACATCGAAGCTGAAACAAAAGTTCAAATTGTCATACAACTGCTGGTTAAGTACTTTGCCGTCATAAAAGAAAGATTTAGACACCATATTAAACACGCTAAGAAATACCATAACAAACTAAAATTCACTTTTGAAATCGAGCGGGACGGTAACATTCCTTTCCTAGATACACGTATCCTTCTCATAATTTCTGATGCTTCCAGTCCAGAACATTCCAAGAAAAATCGTGAATAATAACCGCGATTTTGGAATCAGCGGTATCAGCTAACACTTGGTAAAGAATAGAAAAACAAAATTAAATAAGCATCAACACTTATTTCGCGCAATACATATAAGCTATAGCTTCAAGTTGTCTTAAGGTCGAGAAAACTATAGAATGCGAACGATTTTTTATACCACCGTGCAATACTCCATATGCGTCGTTATTTTGAAAGTGGTTATTTAAGTCCATTTTTTTATATTGAGATATTAATGGTTGTGTTTGATTTGTTTCAAAAATGTTGCTAAGTAGTATAACTTTTTATGGCTTTGTGACCTTAAACATGTTAGAATATATAACGTAATATGTTTTGTAAACTTTACTATAAAAATAAGCTGTGCTTCAGAACCTTAAAATGCACTTAAACCACTTTCAGAACTAATAAAATTACTTTTTTGTTTGTGAAAAGGAATAAGTCCACTTATTTTTAAGAAATTAAATAATAGAAATTGTAAATATTTTATCTTGATGTAGATGAATGTAATAGCTTTAAATAAATAGGGAAGTTTCAAGTTAGATACAAATTTTTGTTTATGTGATTAAAAAAAATGTTTTTAAAAATAAATATTAATTCATTTATTAAAAATTAAATTTACATTCATTTATTTATTAAGGATATATTGAAGATTTTGCCATATTATTTCTCCTCATTTAGCTATATGTGAGGTTGTTAAAATATTCATGGTGCATACATAGGTTGTATATACCTTAGTAACTTCATCATATCCTTATACTTAGGAGTTGAAATGGGACGTACATTTTTGTAGAATGGTGTTAATTTTATTTTGTTGAAGTTCCTTGGTCTTCCCGACAAGGTAATAAATCAAGTATTTTGAACTCTTTATCCACTTTCATAGATTCTTTATAAAGCATTTTATAGGGGTGCATTTTTTACAAATCGCATCCAACATATCCTTAGCCAATTTACAGGTTCGCCACTAGAGTTTTTTAATCTTTTATGAATTGCTTCTTCAGATAATATAAATAATAATAATAAATTTAAAGTAAATACTAAATAATAGTTTTATTTCAGTGGACTTAAACCAGTTTCAAAAATAATTTTTTTTTGATTTTGTTCGCTAAGTAATTTTCAAGTCCCCAAAATCATTGCGATTTTAATGATACTAGCTTAAATTGTTTATAAAAAAAAGATTATATAGAAATGTGATTGTTGTTATCATTAACTCTATTTTTTTAAAAAATGGACTTAAATAACTTTCAAAAGCTATTGCGTTTTCTGGACAATATAATAATACTAATAATAAAAACATAAAGTTTTCCAATGAAATAATATTTTTTTACCCGAGCATCACTGATACTCAACTGAAAACTACGGAAAAACTTTTAAGAAAAGCACTTAATAAGCATATTATAATACGATTTAATATAATAAAAAAACTCCAAAAATGTACTTATGAGAGAAATATTAAATTTTCAAAACCATTTTATCTAAGAAAACGTTTTTATTAGTCATGCCATATAAGCTGAGCACAACAATTAGTTTTAGTGAATTGGAGATATGAAAAATTTTGGGTGGTGCACTTGGGATATATTTTACCCATACATCATACAAAATGCGGTCCAACAGTTTAGATTTGATTTATGTATGCGAATTGCCATTATTCTATTTTTTTTAAGTAAAGTTTACTGCTTAAAACTTGAACTGACTCAATTTTGCGTACTATTTTATATTTTATGATTCTTGTTTTTTAATATATATTGCAATATTTTTTGACTAATATACTAATATTTAGAAGCTATTATTGTATTATTTTTATATAATTTTTATTTCAATGTAATTTTTTATATACATATGTATGTATATAATATTATATGTATGAGTGTGCATGCATATCTTATAGGAAGCTATTTAAAATGGCACTGCAGTATTTTTTTCATGTAAGGTGGGAAAACAATTAGAATATTTACGTTTTTTTGCTTTTCATTCTTTTTTCTATTCTAATTTTTATTTTTCATATTAGTAGCTTAAAATAGTTTTTTTTGTATTTCTTGCTTTGCGCTATATGTAAATATTATAATACTAATTTTTATTTATTTAAAAATTTTTTTTTGTAATGTTGGTATGAAAATAACTTGTTGATTTTTGTTTCATTAAATAATTGTAAAATTTCTACATACAAAAATACCCTGCACTTTCCAGTATTGAGGGTTTACTAATTTACATTTATGTAAACATAATAAATGTATACATGTTTAATTAAAATTAGCCCCAAAGCTATGTTTAAAAGCATTATGAGCTTTATTTAGATGTTGTTTGTGTTTAATTATTTACTTTTTATAGAACTAAATTTTTTTTATTTTACATAAACTAACTCAAAATAAAATTTATTAAAATTAATTTTAAGCTAAAATATTGGTTTATCTTATCGGGGACTACGTTAAAAATGATTTGTTTCACCATTTATTTCACATTACAACCGTTTGTTTTATTTACTTTATATTTTAGTGAAATGCAACGAGTTTTAAATTGAACCTTTTAAAGGTTGGGACACCGCCAGGCAAAATGCCTTGACGGTATAATCGAAAGAAATTTATGCTCTGTCGGGTTTGCTGTTTATTATTGAATTACTGAAATACTAGTAGACTAACCTTTACCAGTGGCTTCGTCCGCACAAGGAAAATAAAACATGATGTTTCGTTAAACTGAAATATAAATTTTATTTATTGGCTGCGCATCGCCGACTTTCCAAAATTTCTTGAGCCTATAGTTGATTAACAGTCAAATAATATTGGTTATGGTCTGAGTCTTAGCGACTTCATAAAAACTGCTCCCAGCTCTTATACAAAGGTCTAGAAACTAGTTCGGAAACGGTCCAAAATGTTCCACAAATTATCCCAAAATGGTTCCGAAATGATCCTGAAATAGCAGCAAAACGTACGAAAAATGATAGGAAGATAGTACCTAAATAACCCGAAAACAGTCCCCAATTGATCCAGAGATAGTCTAGAATCAACCCTAGTTCATCCTGAAAACAATACCGAAACAATCCGAAGTGATCTTCATATGAACACAATATTTTCGAAAATGGTCGCGAAAGCATACCGAAGTAGTCCGGAAATGAGGCCAAAAACAGTTCACAAGTAAAGTTGAAGTGATCTCAAAAAAGTTCTGAAATTAATTCGAAACATTCATTAAGCGAATTCATAAAGGTTGCGGAAGTAGTCCATGCTGCATTGTGTCAAAAATACAATGCCCAGTTTTGTGAAATTTCTTAGACGTTAATATATCTGTGGACCCAACTGTTAAGAGCTCTTGATAATCAATTAGCCCATTAATAAAAGTTTTTAGTAAAATAATCGATTGTCACTAATGGACTAGTTGTTTGTTTCCGATTAGAGACAGATTTGACTATTCGGGGTTTTTTCTTTAGTATGTTTTATGAAGTTCTGCGCTTCGTAAAAATGTGTGGAGTTTGTGTAAACCATCTGCAGCTAACACATTTTGCACTTTTTGGCATCGTCGGTACTGGATTAGAAATTCCATATACAGCTACGTTCCTGGAAACTTATTTTGCAGCAAACATTTTAATTTTTAGGTTTTTATAAGATAGATAAAAATGAATTAATGATATATTTTAATTTAAACCACAAGGAAAACTTCTGAATCTCCGAATATCCAAAACCTTTATTGTTATAATTTTAAAAGGTATACATTTATTTTAGGTTTATTTTAAGGTTAAAATTTAACTTTTATTGGTGTCATACAGGAACCCATTTTAATAGTTGTTGTGTTTGAGTGGAACAAATCCGGGTCGAAATATTGTCCTAGATGCAAGTGTATGTGGTCCCGAGGATATCCATAGCATTTTCATAACGAATCATGTAACCCTATCGTCATCTGGAAGTTTTTGTTACTAATACCAGAAATTTATCATAGAAAAATTAAAACCAAAGACCTGTAAATTTGAATTAGCATTAGTAATCAATTGATTAGATGCCTATTTTAATGGCCAATGATTATTTCAATTGTTTTCCGAAAAAAGCAATTACTAATTGATTACCATTAGAAAAAAATATAGAAAAATCAAAAGTAATCAAAAAAGGATTTTTTTTAATTTCTTTTGATTATTATTAATGTGACGAATATTAGCAACACTAAGGCATACTATCATATCTAAGCCGATACTAAGCAGTCACTGGTATGTACATAAAACAATCAATCATTATGTCTACACATATGCACATACAAGCCGCAGAGAAGCAGCGGAGAGATACGCACAAACATATGCATATATCTGAGATACTCACAAAAGTATGAATTACTTACATAAACACGCGCATATTGCTATGTGCATCTGTAGTTAATAGCTGGTAATTTTATAGCTAGTAACTAAGTAGTAAATTCTAGAAGAAGAAACGCCTAGAAATATGCGAACGAGGAAACCGAAGAGTATAAAAGCAGCATAAGCTGAGGCATGGAGAAATCAGTTTGATTTAAGCACGCTATTGGTTGCGAATTATAAGTGTTATTGTAGTTTCAAAGTATTATAATAAAGACCATTTTGCATTATTGAATATTGGAGTTATTTATTCAACAATTTAGCGGAATTTCCATAAATTTGTTACATTGTTATTTTTTATAATATAAAAGAAACTTCTCGTTTGTTGCATGCACGGGATAATTTCTACATACAAGTACATTTTAGGATGCAATAGTAAATCTTAAGCGCTTAGACATATATGTACATATGTACACACCCACCCATAAATGATCGTGTCTATAAATGCATCCGACGAATACTTTGCTAATACCACTTAAGTTGATAGCTTCACTTCCAACTGAAGCGATCCTGTAAGTTGTCATTCATCATCATGATCAGTTTTCTAACCAAATGTTGTTATATCCTAACAAATTTATTAACATATGTTCATATACATTAATCAAAAATAATCATAAACTAAAAAAATAATCGAAAAAATCAAAAATAATCATAAGTAACCAAAAAAGGATTTTTTTGATAATTTTTTTAATCAATTGGAAAGTAATCATTAAAAATAGAAAATAATGGCAAATACTCATTACATGGATTTTAAGGAAATAATCAATTGAACGGGTAATCATTACCAATAGTAATCATTATTTAACACTGCACTCATAGTACTAGACATGCACTTTTCTGTAGTAAACTTGCACCTGTTTTTGTGGCCATAAAGTTTAGTCCATACATGTTAAATTCCAATTAGAATTGGCAATTGATGCAATTGGTTTATATTCTCTAATTCATTAAACATTAAAATAGTCAACAAAACCCATTAGATAATGAAATTTTTTTCTAATGGTAAATCTAATTGCAATTAGTTGCCATTAGCAAAAATTGGGTTATCTTTACAATTGGAAATCTAATAATATAATATAAATAATTGATTCTAATTCGAGCTAATTGAATATCTAATTGCATTAGCAGAAGTCAATTAAACCAATTTTTTTTGCTAATGGCAACTACTTGCAATTAGATTTACCATTGGAATAAAAATTTAATTTTCTAATAAGAATTAGTTGAACTAATTCTAATTATTTAATGAATTAGAGAATTTCGCAAATGAAGGTTAATTAGCAATCATTAGCATTATCTAATCATTACTTAACATCTATGGTTTAGTCTAATTGAGATATTACCTTGAAATTTAATACACCGCTTTCAGTTGAAACAGGAGGATATTGTGTGAAAAAAATTAGTTTCATTTAGTATGAGCCGTTCAATACTTATTTATTTTATTTTTATTTATTTTTTTATTATAATTATACTTATAACATAAAAGTTCGGATTAATAACTTCTTTCGGTCTAAAAAATTAAAAAACCGAAAACAAGTTTTCATGAAGGACTGTTACCATAAAAAAAAATAACAGTTTGGGTCCCCGGTGTTATCGTACTTTTACTACCACTTTGGGTTTTATTTGAAGTTTAATTTCGATTGTTTTTTTTTCAAGTTTTTCTTTTATATATCTATAGTTAATTTTGCTTTTAGCTGTTTAAATTTATGTATATTATATTATATAATTTTTATTTTGTTTTAAGGTTAAAACAATTCTCAGATTAATATGTTTTACTCAATAAAAGTTCCTAGTTCTAGTTATGCACCAAATGCTCTTAGCCAATTTTTATATAATAAAATATTTTTAGTTGTGTGTTAAAACGTTTGATTTTTGTTTACAAAGATAGTCTTTTGACAGTCCATTTTCATGTTTATAGCTGAATGTATTTTTTATTAACTTTAGTTTCAAATTATGTACTTCCCCATACATAGCATATTTTTGCAATTATGTATTTAGGCAATATACTGAACAAATATTTCTTAGTATATATTAGAACTTTACACATACATATGCATGATTTAAAGTATGTTTAGCGTATATGCATTTGAGTTTAAAATTATTTGTATTTATACATTAATTCTAGTTTAAAATTCAAAAACTTTTCAATAAAAATATGTTTAGGATTTCTTTTGGGATTTGGGGATTTAGATAATTTTAACATTAATATTGCAATATAATAAATTGTAAGCGTTCGTACGATCATTGGCATGTATGTATATATAATTGCATATATAGCCGTATTTAAGAATTTAAGGTAATAATGTTTAAAAGGTTTTTAGGCAGGTAGGTTGGTATATGTGCACATAGATTTAGAGGATTTGTATTTCAGCATAAACATATAGTGTATATTTATATAAAGGGTTACTATATAAGTATTTATTTTTTTATTTTTGTATATATATGTATATATAAAGGTATATGTATATAGATGTGTAGGCATGCAGGCATCTAAATATTGTATATGCGAGCTTGAAGCATTTGCGCATTGTCAGGCAGCAGTGTGAACTGCTTATAAGTATGTAGTAAAAATATGTATGATTATTGATTTTTATATTTACACGCATAAATTGGATTATTAAAAAAAAATTTATTTCATACCTATATCAACTTTCTTTTTTTTTGAATGAATGAGAACTCAAGACAGCATTTTTTGTAGAGGAGAGGAACTAAATGATGCTTACATTACATTACATTACAATTACTAGTTTATTCTACTTAAGTAAGTATTTAATTTATTAACCGTCTTTCTTTGATATAAAAACAATAAAAGGATTAAAAAAGTTATCATTATTTCCAATACGTGTGTGTACATAAAATGACGAGTTGAATCAAAAATTCAATGGCTTTGCTTTAGTATTTGATTTCTTTTCTAAAACTTTCTTTCGATTTGTATGATATTTTGTTGTTAAAATTGCATTTTTTCTTTGCTAACTTTGTGATTGCTGTTAAAATACTTAACTTCGTGTTTAGTAAATTTTTTAAATAATTCCTACTTAATCATTATGAATTTCTTGTATTATCATATTTAAGTGTTTACCTAGTGGTTAAGGCAATTGCAGTTTCACCGTGTGATTCGCGGTTCGAATCTCGGTTAAACCTTTGATAACATTACGAAATTGTCTGATGATGAATTCGCGGCGGTTTTCGAAATGGTACCATCGCAATATGCCAGAAAATGTTTCTTTCTTTATTTTCAGTTTCTCTTAGAAAAACATAATAATTGAATATTCAATTATCAAAAGCCGGTGTTAATCTCATGAATTCTTAAATAATAAATGAAAATATATCTAAATAAATATAATTTAAAAAACTAAACAACATACTATAGCACAGAGGTTCGTGTCTCAGCTATTAAGCACACTCGTTTTGTAGCGAGTTATTTAATCACTGTACACTGGTCGGTCTTATATGGAGTTGGTGGCTAAAAATACTTCCAGTAGAGATATCAATGTGAAATTTTGATCACGGCTTTACAAATATGTGAGAATTATTTTTTCATAAAATTTGTGCGAGCGATTCCTTCATACCGACCCTACAACCATCCACTTTCACCGGATATATATGCGCGATAGTTCGCATTGGTAAGGTGTGTCTATCGCAAATACAATGTTTAATAGGATAAAATAAAGAAATTGAAGTTTTAAAAGATCTTGCATACATAACAATAAAATAAAAACAACCACCACCCAAAAGTTTACATTTGCATATCGTCCACTGGGTAAAATAATGACGTATGTTACATGTGAGTACATATAACATACGACAATAATTTATCAGTATAACGCTATCAGAAAACTGTCGCAAAACATAGTAAGTGGCAGAAAGTGGCAGCTGATATTAACACTTTAGAATCTTAAAACTTTGATCTAATAACAAGATATAAGCCACAACGTGAGGATCGATGAGGAACCCAACTAAAACTTTAGCTGAAATTAAAATATTTGTGCAAATAAACACTAATAAAGGCACTGGTGAAATTTTAAATAACAAAAAAGAACACAACAAGCTAAAGACGCTAAAATTATTCCAAAATGAAGTAAATATCTTTGAATTCAACATTCATTTTTATTTATTTCAATACAAAGATATTTTTTGTATTTTTAAATAGCTTCAACTCGCACTTTATTTTTAACCTGCTCATGCTGCAAAAACCGACTAATACCATAACCTCACTTTTGAAGCTATTCTTAAAGAGTACAGTTCGAATACAACATACTAGCGACACATTTGGTGACAAACTTTTCACTTTGATTTTTTTTTGGCCTACGAACCGACCACTGTGCACTGCCTTCTTCAATAAATGCCGCTAGATGATTCTCTTTGCGCGCCAAGCCTAGATAGTTACAATCATACAAGTGAAGCTAATATAAGCGTGTTAAAAAGGTTTTGATTTAGTTATAATAAATCGTAGAAATTGTTAAGAAACATATTTAGACTGTAAATAAAATTTTGCCTTTAAAAGTGTGTTTAAGTGACTTAAACTATGAAGCATTTTCTTGTAATTCTCTCTGAAATATTCTAAAGACATAATTTAAAATTTTTGTCCCAAATCGGGGTTTTTCATGGCAAAATACGATGGTTTTGAGCCAATACCTCAAGCCCAAGTGCTCACCCCTAACAAATACTTAAAAGGTAAAACAGCAGGGGATTATAAAGGTGTAACTGGTGGTTAGCATTCTCTGTTCTTCTACAAGAACACACAAATATAAAATTAAAAAAAAACTATTTGCTTTTCGAGTCGCCAAAGCTTCAGATATGTTTTTTCGATCCGGATGTGAACACAAAACCGGAAGAAAACACAATTTTTCAAACATAAATAAATTTGTTTTATTAATTTTTAATACTTATTTTTGGAGTTTTTATTTCAAATTATATATTATTCTCCGTGTGAAAGAAGAAATTCCAAAAATAATAATTTTTTTACACATTTTTAGTAACACAAAACAAAATTGTATCAATCCATTTTGGATAATCCGTGTAATGAGAACGTATTGGTGAATGAACGTGGGCATTATTCCTTCAGTACATTTTTTTGGGTTTATTTATATATATTTATTTGACCAATAACGCGTGTATAAGAAATACCAAAGAGGATAAATACAATAAGAGGCGTCACTCGTTATATTTTTGGCATTTACTCGATGTATACTGAGAGGTAGTCGCTACTTTTTTTTTGGGCGAGATGTTTATAAATGTCTTCTATACATTTTCGTGGGGTATTTGTGTTTATTTTTCAACTGTATTTAATTAATTTATTTAATTCTCTTTCCAAAAATCACAGTTGCACAAGGGGCCTACACGGCATGGATAAATGCGAGACAATTAAAAATGTCCCTCTCAGAAAACATTCGGCATCAATTTTTTCAATTTCCAGCGAGATACTCGCCACAAAATAAGGAGTGACGGCTCTTATTGTATTCATCCTCTTTGGAAATACCAGTGATGATGGTATATTTTTGGTACACTGATATCATATTTCATATTTGGCATATTCCAAGTACGACTCACAGGACTTTGCAGCTATTAATTTTTTCATTGTTAGGTTAGGTTGAACTGGCCGGTCAATAAAGACCTCACATGGACTGAATGTGTCCATAGTGTAACCAGAATTTGTTTGATGACTAATCCGAAGAACACCAATCAGGTGCCAGAACTTATGTTATAGAATAATTCGGTCATCTTGGCAAATACTAGAAGTTTCCTAGGACCTAGATTAATTGCTGCCTAGAGATCTGGCAACTCTGCCGCTCCTAACCGTTTCTACCTTCAGATCACACTTCCTACACCTGCTGTTTCTAACGAGGCCTAACTTATAAGCATGTTACGCCAGAAAGCAGTGTCCAGTTAGTATGCCCATCGTAAGCTTTAAGTCTTCTTTCTTCAGAGGTGTGAGCCACTTTTTGAGTCTAATATCATAGGTTTAGCACACGATCTTAGAAATTTTACAGCCCCGTGGTTTTGTTCACGCCTTTCCTGCTTGATTTTCCAATGCTTATTTGCATTCCAGAACACTTCAGATGAAGTACTGCGTGAGGTCATTGCCTTAATCGCCGCCTGACTATCAATATATATATCGACGCGAATACGACGGCTACAATTTCCGCCTCAATGACGCTGCAGTAATCTGGCAGCGTGTATGTTCTACTTATTTCTAGATCGACACAGTAAGCAGCAGACCCGACCCCTTCCACTAATTTTTAACCATTCGTTACACGTGTATAATATGTTCTGCTATTTCTGCATCCTGGCACCAACCCTCTTTTTCACGATATAATATACTTGCAAATTCGGCACTAAATCAAAATCTCATCGAAACCTACAAACGAACCGACATCGTACGTAAATTGTTAATCAAAATAGAGATTAAAGTGAAATCTAAAATCTGAGACCTCAAGCTTAGGTATGTTCTTTGTTGTATGTGGTATAGTGTAATGGTTGAATTCTAACTACTAAATGATGTCTAGTATTAAAAAAAATTACGTTTCTTGCGCTTGAACGAAAAATGGTAAAAACTTAACCCTAATACTTATATTAACAATTCCAACTCCTCTCTATACAAGTGTTTTTTAATGTTTTGGTATATATAACTCTATAATACATATCTTATATTAACAATGTGTTTTGATTTTGTTCTTTGCAAAATTATGGCAAAATAAAATCGAAAGTCATTAAAAAAGTAAGATATAAAATTTTTGTATATTAATAAAATCATTATGTAGTATTATGTTTTTTGTTTATGATTTAAAAATAGACTTTTATAGGCTGTGTCCACGTTGCGTTTAGTTTATGTATTTCTCTTTTTAAACCACATCTTTTTTGCAGTATATAGAAACAATTAAAATTTAAAAGCTTCCATTTAATTTTCATCCATTTTATATGGTATTTTTAGTTGTATTGAGTTGGAAATTTGCCAATTAAAAATTATTTAATAGCAATTTCTAAAAATTATCGAATTTATCGAGTATTTTATTAGTTATGCTTTTGCTTCTGCAATTATTTCAAAACATGATTAAATTTACATGAATTGGTTTTATTTGATTTAAATTCATTTCTTTGTTTAAAAGTAAATATTAAAATACGCATTTTAAACGTTCCCTAGCAGTAATGCAGTTTTGGAAGTTTTAATTTGACTTCAAATTTTACTACAAATATTTTTACAAATTCACACAAACAAAATACACACAGCCTTACAAACAATTTGTGAATGTATAGGGGGATTCGCTTTGTATTGCAAACAATGCCAGGATAGCACGGATTGTAAAAACACAACAACAAAATACACGCAAAAAATTAAATACAATCCGTACAATTTGTAGCATGCTCTAACCTGATTTGTGCAACGAATTGTAGTAAACGAAAATCAACTCTGCTTCAACGGTATCCTCTTATTCCTCTATTTCGCTCGGGAGAAGATTAAGCATTGTTTTTCATCATCAACATTTTGTATTTTAAAGCCCCCATTACTGATACTTAGCATAGGACTTGACTTGACTTGGCGTAAACTTGGCAACTTAGCCACGATTATACTCCACTTGGCGCATAAAATCTGGCATCATAATCAGCGTTGAAATTTATTTTTAAATAAATGTCAATTTGTACGACAAAATGTCAAAATGAAATGAAACAAACAAATGGCATCTCAAATGTAAACGTCACTTAGAACTACATAGAAAATCAAAATCAACAGACTTCTAAGTCAAGTTAAGTTTTGAGTAATCAGTAACATGCAATGTTCATTTTACAGAACTGTAAGTGACAGTTCGCTAGCCAAGTAAAGTCTATGCTAAGTATCAGTAATGGAGCCTTAAGTCAGTGGTCGGCAAAAATTAAAAATTTAAGGTGTTAGTGAAAGCTAGAGCATGAGCATCCCAGAAGAAAATTAAGTTGAAACTGCAACATGCCGGTAGTGCATTAATTAAAGACAGTTATACCAAAAGTTTTGGGAAATAGTTTGAAATATTTCCAAGCCATGTAATTCAACAAGTTTTAGTCGCTTCTGAGGGTATATCTATGTATATGTAAATGCATATGAAACTTGGTTTGTCAAAGCGGCTTAACACATCAAAAAGCGCAAAAATAGTGGTGATCACTCGCTTTAAAAAATAATATCTCCGAAACTAATACAGGTGTCGCAACCAGAGACTTAAAAAAACAAAACATAAAGATATGCCAAATTTTTTTTTCCTTTTTCGTTACTTTAAAACTTTCTATAGTAATTTTTTGAAGATCAGAAGGTCAATATGAGCAAATTGCTGCAACTTTTATTAATTAAAAAAACCCAACAGGTTAACATATTCAAGAGGTAAAAAACCCAAACCTAAACATATTTGGACGATGAGTTAACTACTTACGGAACGGTTGTTACCAGTTTTTACTCATCGTAATATTTTTCACAGCTGTGCGCAGTGTAAAGCGGCAGTTACCGACCGACGTGTGCCGTATGTACGGACGTTTGTCGTACGAAACACGTTTGACCGAACGCTCAAGCCCATAGGAATCAATGTGTGCGTCTGTGTACATGTACATAACATATTTGTGTGTGTATTGTTTACAGCAAAGCACTGTTACCATTGACCAGTTTGCATGCATGCTTATACGGCCCATACATGACACAAAAACCATGCGCAATATAAAACGACGAAATTTGTGCAAATGAAAATTTTGACATACACGGCTCAAAAACACTGCGCAATATTCATTTTTAAAGTAGCGCAACAAATGAAACATGTGTTCTAATTGTATAAAAAAATATTATTTATTATTGAATTTGTGTGAATTCCTGTTACAAGCTAGAGATGTTCCTTGCGCCTTCGATATTAACATTTTTAAGCAATAATTACTGATGCTATATTATCAGGAACCCCAGGTAAACTATGTAAGATTTACCACACACGAAGAAAAAAGCATGTGCAATATTTGCAGACATGCGTAAATATCAAAATCGTTTTTGATTTTAGCGCAGTTCTTTGCGCAAATAGCGCAACCAGTGCACACACCGGGCAAATCCTTGTGCAAATTGGTAATTGGCACAAGGATACTGAGCCGTGTAATTGGCGTATTAAGGAATATCAACTTTTTCCAATTTAATTTTTGATGTTGTAAGGCTGGAATTAATATTAAATAAATATAAATAGATTGCATATTTATAATCTGCACTTTTACATAATTATTTCGAATTATTACACAAATTTTTCACTTTAATTAGATGTTTTTGCATAAAACTGCAAACGGTCAAAAATTAGCGCACACAAGTTTACTAGGCAACTCTGTCTAGTGAGGGAGCGATCAGCAGACACGTTCTTACGGAAAAATCAAAATTATTTTGATTTCTACGTTCCGGACTACGTACGTACGGGCGTTGCACATCGGTGAGTTTTCGTTTACATTTCACACTCATAAGATAGGTCGTGTCAGCTGACACGTTTTTTGTACGTACGTTCGTGGGTAACTGCCGCTTAAGTCTTGCATATTGTGTTGTAGGATATAAACAATCCGTGCAATTCGTGCACCTTGCAATACAAGCCAAACCTCCCTTATGTTATATGAATATTGAGATGCGAGTCGATCGATGTACTAAACTTACATCAAATAAAAATTATTTAGGCGCAATTTGCTTTTCGCCTTATAAAACGCTTTGTGCATTCGAACACAGCAAATATTTTGATTAATTTTGCATTAAATTTCAGACGACAAATATTTAGTGTTAATGAGTACAATTAAAAGGTATTTTTTGTTTGTTTGTTTAATAAAAGGTACAGGATTTGGTATTAATTTTTAGATGCTTTATATAATTTTTAACAATATCCTTTTTGAAATTTGAAATTTTTTAGCCTTTTTTCTTTTAAATGGGAAAACCAATTTTAAAAATTTATTTTGTGTTTGTACCTAGTAAATGCAAAGTTTACAGATATATTTGAATATTTAAAATTTGTGCATTTATTTTAGCATTACTTTGCAAATTTACTCCTTTAATGAATGGCGCTCGTTTGCCAATTTCAGTTCATTGCATAATGATTTGATTGTGTTTACTTTAATACATTTTTTTTATTTGATTTAAATTGTTATTAATGTATTATGAAGCGTCTGCCACATATATACTTTTTTTTTGTTTTCTTTTACTAAAATGTTCTCTCTATGTTTCTCTGTTATTTTAATGTCCCAATGGAACTTTTAATTTTTATATAGATTATTGTTTTTCATTAGTTTGATTGTTGTATTTTCCTTTTCATATTTAGTTATTTTGTAATATACATATTTCTAATGTACTAATTACGTAATAATTCAGCTAAAGCACCATTACATTTTCTTTTACTTTTGCTCATTGAATACTTGTTTGATTATATATGTGTATTAGTTATACTATATATGTATATGTGAAAAGGTTTTAATTTTTAATATATGATTGTTTGAATAATATATTCCTAAAAAAAAATTGAAGGAACATCGTTTATGAAAATGTTTCATTATTCGAGGTGTATGCAAAGGTCGGGGTATTGCCGCTAACTTCCGTGTGCTGTTACTATATATGAAGCCAGCGTCACGGTCCGTACTGATGCAAAGTGTTTATGCAATTGGGGTTGTTCACCACTACCACTTAACCTGCATAAAGAATATCACAAAATAAATATTGTTTAAAAAAATTAAAACACGCAAATATAGTGCCGTGCTATTAAGCACAACTCGTTTTGTAACGAGTTATTTAATCACTGCCGCGAGTCTTCAATAAGAGCCGCTAGATGGGTCTAACTCTCCTTTGCGCGCCTAGTCTAGAGAGTTACAAACAAGCATACATATAAGTGAAGCTAAAATAATTGTGTTAAAAACTAAGAGGTTTAGTTAAAAATTACAAAAAGGGCAAGTTTGTTTAGCATTTTTTTTTCAATGCACTAAGAGAATACACGGCTATGAATTTTGCACAAAAACCGTTTTGAATTGCAAATCATCAACTGTCTAAATAAAAAATAAAAAAAATATGCAGCGCAAAAGTTTTAAAAGAAAAAAGCTGTTCACGATCCGTAGCTTGTATTGGCTATTGCAATGTTTCCAATATCAGATGCACAAACTCTAAACTGTCTTAATGTAAAAATAGTGTAGCTTAGGAATGTTTTTAGTTTTGTATTTTTCAAGCAAAACAAACAAGAACGCAAACAGCTTATGGGCTAACTAGAGTATAACCCTGCCAGATCAGGCGCTTAAGCTCAGCTTATACTTCAGCTAAAGTTGACTGAAAAACTGCATAATTAGTTTGGCGTAGTTTAACTGCCAAGCTGAGTTGAACTTGTACTGAAAAACCGGACCTAAAATATAAAGAAAATGTTCACCATCTTGAGTTAGTCTCTTATCTATAAGTTATGGAAATTTTCGTTTTCTCCATACTAACTGAATTATCGATTATGTGATAGGTACAAGGAAAAAGTGTAAACAGCTGTTTTATTGGTTTTCATGTATTCCAATGTGAATTCATACAAGTGGCGAATGTGTGACAAAAAACGTTCAAATAACAAACACCTCAATCACTGGTTAAAATGATGATCACCTAGTAAACAACTGCTACATGCATTATTTACATATTTTAAAATGTTTTGTTAACTGGCTGCTCATATTACTAGATTTTATAAATGAACATTAATATTTCTGGTTTTCTGTATACACATTTAAATAGAAAAGTTGGTTTGAAACACAAATTGGCAATTCATGGCACTTTAATTTATTAACCGCAAGCAAAAAGAAAACCCTTTTGAATTCTCTGGACATTCGCTAACGGCCGTTCTCCCTGTCAAGTATTATTTGACAGGTAGGTATGGCAATGAAAGGGCCAATTAAACTTCCTTAAAGGGCGATTAATGGTGACTTATAACCATAAAGCCATAACCAGATAAAACAGCTGATCACACCTACCTTATGGAAATCAATGTAATCGAGTTAGCGTTATGGTATGGCACCATTAATCGATTACATTGATTTCCATAAGGTAGGTTCGATCAGCTGTTTTATCTTTATGCTTTTATAAGTCACCATTAATTCGCCCTTTAACCCTAACGCCATAGTCGTAACCATACCCATATCCATAACCATCTCCAATGTGATTAATGGTGCCTTAACCAAAAAATCGTGAAAAATTTTGAAAATGAAGAAAACCCAAAAAATCACAAACATATTGCACAAAAAATAAGTCCCTAGTCATAACGTATCCAAAACAGTGAATAAAATCTGCAAAAAGTTATTAAATTCACCAACTCAAATGTTTTTAGGTTATGGATATGGCGAGAAACCAAAACCAATTGGTTGGCTATGATATGGTTTAGCATTATGGTGTAGCATCATTAATCGATTACATTGATTTCCATAAGGTTGGTTCGATCAGCTGTTTTATCTGGTTATGGATGAGTCACCATAATCGGCCCTGAAGGAATAGAAGATTTTTCACTTTTATGAATTCACAATGGTAATCCACAAGGAGTTTTGCGATTTGTTCTACAAAATATTCACAACTATCGATTTAAGTTGATCGGAGCTGGTCACCCTGCGGTGGTGAATGTGAGAATGTCAAATTAAAGGGCTAATTAAACTTCCTTAACCCTAACGCCATAGTCGTAACCATACCCATATCCATACCATCTACAATGTGATCGATTAATTGTGCCTTAACATAAAAATCGTGAAAATTTTATGAAAATGAAGAAAACGCAAAAATCACAAACATATTGCACAAAAAATAAGTCTCTTAGTCATAACGTATCCAAAACAATGAATAAATCTACAAAAAGTTATTAAATTCACCAACTCAAATATTTTTAGGTTATGGATATGGCGAGAAACCAAAAACCAATTGGTTGGCTATGGTATGGTTATGGCGTTAGCGTTATCGTATGGCACCATTAAACATTGATTTCCATAAGGTAGGTTCGATAAGCTGTTTTATATGGTTATGGTTGTTTGGTTATAAGTCACCATTAATTGGCCCTTAAGCCATCTGAGGTACTGCTATCCTTTTGATAAATTCGAACTTATTTGACTAGATATAATGCAAACGGCCCTTAAGTATTT
This sequence comes from Eurosta solidaginis, assembly GCA_029619165.1. Classification (NCBI taxonomy): domain Eukaryota; kingdom Metazoa; phylum Arthropoda; class Insecta; order Diptera; family Tephritidae; genus Eurosta; species Eurosta solidaginis. The sequence continues at coordinate 37,148 of JARSSU010010643.1, forward strand.
TGCCATCAAAGAAGTTCTTGTGATTTTCTAAAGATGTCACATAATATGTATTGGTTTGATGAAAAATAATAAATAGAAAACTTCAATTCGATTCCTTTTTAACGAAATTTTTGGGAAATGATATATGGTATTGCAAAAACTCTATAAAGTATATAGAGAACTAACTTCAGCGACGTTGTCTATAATAGAAACCGATTCCATTACTAAGAGGCTTTTATATGCTTTGCATTGCAAATACATAATAAATTCTGAAAATACATATATTTTCATTTTTCATATATCTTATAATTATTTCACTTTTATTTATTATACATTTGCCTTGTATTGATTAGTATACATATATTCAATTTATTATATGTTTAAACACTATTTATTTAAGTTTTATATTTAATGTTTGCTACGATTTAATGTAATGTCCGCTACAATAAAATCCCTGTAGGTTTTTCTTTGCATATTTTGCTTTCAACTTAATTATGCATAAAATTAATTAATGAAGATTATTTTATATGTACATGTACATTATTTCAATTTAATACCACTTTTTATTTTCAATATTATTGGTACATCTCAACATTGAATGTTTATAAGAGATGGACGCGGGTTATCGAGATATACAGGAAGCTTGAAATAAGTGAGTAAGTAGTTACGAGTAGAGGAGAGAAGTGACAGAATTCGTTTTGCGGTGATAAAATGGTGATAAAATCTCAGCTTTCGAAAGCTTATTAAATGTTTATAAAACGCTATACCATTTCGGTTAGTCGGTTTCATCACCTACGCGCTGAATCTTGAGATTGACTTTATCGAGAGTTATAATTTCCGCGCCCATCTTTAGTGGGTATTTTCTTTTTAACATTGGTTTTATTTTAATAAATAACCATATTATAACTTTTAATACGAAATGCTAAATTCATCTTTTTTACTGTAGTTGTCTAAATATTTGAGGTTCATAAACTCCCTCATATGGTTAAAATACTTTTAAGGTACTAATATTTATTTATTAAATATAAAAATTGGATTAGCTTCTAAAAAATTAAGGCATAATTATGTGGTTCTTATTTTTGTTTGGTTTTGTGGTTTTCTTTTGAGGTTTTGTCCCTAAGCAGCACTGTCAGAAAAACCAGCAACACATTTTAATAAAATTTTATTAATATAATATGTGTACATATGTATGTATGTATCAGGCTTTGAAGCGTTGAGAAATTTCCGAGAAAATAATAAAGGTTTCACAACTTAGCGCCATTTTACCATCTTCAGTTAAGCGCCAATACACGGCACGAACATTTCCGCGAACATTCCGCAATCTTGTTCGCAGCTTTGGCCATACACCATACGACTTTGGGCCGAACATTAGTTCTCTTTGAGAGAGCGATGAATACGGACAACAATTGTGCTGCAATACAATTACATAATCTTGCTTTTTTACTTGCCACAATGATGACAAAGATTTATACATTTCAATACAATTCACATCAGAAATTTTTTATTGTCCATTTACTTTTCCGCGCACGTCTATTCCGTTCAGAAATTACTACGATTATGAGTCTATTTCGCCATACACGCACGAACAGTTCGCGCAAATGTTCGCCAAATATTAAAATATTTTGATTTTTGTGGCGAACATTTGCGCGAACTGGCAAACACCACCATACACGACAGAAAGGTCGCAGAAACATGACGTACGGGAATGTTCGCGGAAATGTTCGTGTCGTGTATTTTGGCGCTTTAGTCGTAAATTATCTATGAGTTATCGAAATATTAGTTTTCTCTCATGCTTCAAAGCTTCAGTTCGCGTAAAGCTCCGTCACACAAGCAGTTTTTCATATAGATGCGTTTAAACGCAATCTTATGCCAAACGAGGGGATTGCACGTATTTTTATGGAGAACGACAGAGCGAGCGACACTGGCGCCATCTGACACAAAAAAGTTGCCATTTATTAACTTTTGTTGTAAGCAAAGCATAAGAAGAAGAATTCGACATTTGCGTTTACACTTTGAAAGGGAAATTATTTTTCCCCCACGATAGTACTTTTCTAACATTTTTCACAGTTAAAAATTTCAACGTAACAAATGAATACGACACAAAACATGTAAGCAAGTATTTTTCTTGTATAGTGAGAATATTTATAACACTGCATCGCGAAATTTTGTATGTGGAGGGCAAGGCGATATAAACTTTAATTGCCAAGTCAGAAGTTCTTTGACATTTAAAAAAGCAACATCTTGCGTGATTGTAACGATGTTACTGGCATTCATAAGAATGCGTTGAATGCATCTATATGACAAAGTTGATTGTGGCTCGGCCACAATGGAGCGTGATCCAGATACAGCATAAGAAATTTAACATGCAAATGCAACACAAAATGACACTCTGTTCTATCTCACAATTACACAAAAAGATTGCGCAATGCGCCTGTAAACATTAGATCAGCTATTCTCTTACGACGTACTGACAAGGCGAATTACGGTGGAGGTGGTGTTATCCCAGAGCGACTACGCTACTTTGCTTCTTCTTGATAATTTATCCATACAAGCCTTGTACAACAATTTGTCAGTAATCGAAATCAATGAAAATTTTCTTTGACTTGACATTCTTCCGCACTGCGAATTGGTTGAATTGCGCTTGCCAACACCTTGTATGGATTCGCCTTGGACGTATGAATTGACGCTTTTCCTTTAGCTCTTTTTTTCTCGCTCTTTTTCATTCGCTCAAGGGTAAACTATGACGTAGATGCGCAGAACGAAACAATTTTGAACTCGTGAATGGGCAATCTGGGTAGGTGATTTGTGGTTCTATCCGAAGGATTGCTTTTCTCCAGATAAATTAAACTTAATATGATGAAAACCACCCTAATTTTTTGTTATATCCTCAAATCCTTCTTGCAATAATTAAAGCTCTAACATCAACTAAACTGCAGAGCCTTCATCAAACTAATAATTTTATCAATTTCATAAATTTAATTTTCTTACACTATTCTCGAAAGTCTCAACTCATGATACAAAAAATGGAGGTAGTTCCATTTAGTATGACGTTAGCCACTTGACTTTTGGGGGGACACTGACAATTTCACAAAAACAAGCTACCAGATTGAAAAATGTTACGAATTTTTCTAATTTTGATGGATTTCATATTAACGGATACGACTAAATTACTTTCATAGTTATTTTAAATAAAAAGAGATAGCCGCATGCGTTGGAAATATTTTAAAACGACATATCACCTAGAAAGAGGATAGTTTCTCGAGCTACCGAAACATTACTTTGGTGGAAGAAACCTAGGTCTGGAAGCACTGCGACCTTTGTGCAGATCTATTGTGGTCAACTAAACAAAGCAAGGGAATATAGCCTTCTTAAGTGTCCGTACGTTTGCTCAGAAACAGTTGAAAAACATAACACGTTTGTCAATTGATTGCCAAAGGAGCCTTACAAACCGACAACGCAATTTCTAAAGAGTTTAGCATACTTAAACGCAATTTTTATGAACTGAATGGCGATAAATTGGCTACAAGTCCACATTTTTCATTATTGTATAATTCAAGCGAAACTCTTGAGGGAGGAATTGTTAGCCATTTTTTAGGGAGAACATTGCCCTGTATCTCTGCAGGTTAGCCACTAGTTTGAGAGTTCTTTTTTGGCCGTTGTACCAGGGGCACCTTGGAGCAAGCCCCACCTATACATATTCTGTGCCCTTTTAGCATTGTCATTTATGTAGCGTCCCACAAATGAAACAAATTAAACAACTACCACTCACTGCAAACTTTGGAGCTAGACTTTTTCTCAACATGCCTTGAGAAATATCAACTGCAGAGGCATGATATAGGGCCATGCTAAAACAACAGGATTTTTCGCGTATTTTTTTCTGTCTTGGGGTCAACCTCTCATAAAGATATGAGTCATCAACCAATGTAGGGTAGAAGGGGGAGGCTTCGACATGAGGGAGGCTTCGACTTTTTCAAATTTGGCCCGCCGTTTCATTACTGCCATTGTTCTTATTCCACAATAAAAAGTAACCAAATTGAGTGTGACGCTGTCATGAAAGCTATTCAGATGCTTGTTCAACGGCGATAGTATGCAGACGAATATTTTTATTTTTGAAAAGTGTTGATGTAAAAATTGCTGGTAAGTATTCGCGTGTAAAGTGTACAATATAGAATATATAACATGAGTTTTCTGCCCATTAATATTGCAATAATTAAGCTTTATTGCTTTTAAAGACTTTTTCAATAACACTAAGATGTATATTTTGGAGCGAAAAAATCTGAAATAAGTGCACGGGGGAGGGTTCGACAATATGTTTTTGGGGGGCTTCGACAAAAGTTTTTACTTAGGCAGTAATATTTTACAGCCATCAAGATGCCAAATATCTGAAAAGATCACCAACGAAGACAAAATGAAAAAAGCCATCGAGAGATAAAACAAAAAAAAGAAAACCCCATCAAGCGCTGCTCGGAAATATAACTGAAGCGGACAACACTAATATCTCGAATTTCAAAAGAGCAAACACAATATGGGAACTGTAAAAGATTTTCAGTCGAAGTTTTCTTTCCAATCAAGTACTTACAGCTGCCAACGAAAGACTTAACGGTTTAGCATTCAAGAATGTTCAATCTTCATCTATGATGACGTATGACTCGTTTTTCGTTTTGTATTATGTTCACTGACAAAACCAATTTCTTTACACTGGTGTAGTCGTGGAAGTTGAAATTCGGACGTGCGTCGCGAAATTTCTACGAGACATCACAAATAAAACCCAATGATTTCTATGAACGATGTAGAAGACAGACACTTGGTTCAAGCCGGATATATAAGTATATTGCCACACTGAACAGCCACCAGGAACTTCACGTGCGCAAGCAAGTGTTTATTTTTACTTTGATTTTCAAATTAGCTGTTCGTTAAAAGTGCTGTATACTTTATTTCCGCTTAAATTGTTTATGTTTTTGTTCGAACAAAATTTGTTACTGTATTGTGAAATACATCAACATCACATATGAATTAAAAATCGTATTAGAGTTTTGTCCAACATCCTGCGGTTAATTGCTATATTGATAATGTCGCACTAAAACCTTCCCACACCAATGTGAATCCACCCAGATACACTAACGAAGCCTCCCCGAAAAAGGGAGGTTTCGTCATATTTTGTGTTTTTGTTATTTGATTATAACTTAGAATAAAAAGCATGTGGAATATTAACCACAAATCCGAAGTGTCATAAAACATACATGGCATTCGTAATATGAAAGGAGTTATCTATTCTTTCATTCGTAGTTTCTCTAAACAATTCTGATCAGATTCATTGAATTCTGATCCTGAGCACAAATCTATCGAAAAATCGATGGCGCTATATCGTTAATAAATCGATCCAGTCTAATGTGCATGGTAGTCTAAATTTGTAGCAAATTAAAAAAAATAATAATAAATTAAAAGTTCGAAAAACCACAGTTTGGCACTCCCTTTTGAAACAGCGCTCTGTCTCTTTCCTTCAGTTTTCTTGTTCTATTTTTTGCCATCGACAAAGCTTCTCTAGACAGTTTTGAACGCAACACCGCGTATATCCGCTCCTAATAAGCAAATGGAGGACGAGACGATACATGTGTACACAGATGGTTCCAAAGTAGTGGAAGTGAGTAGGGTCTGCGGTATACTGTGCTGATCCGGAAATAAACAGATCCTACAGGCTGCCGGCTTACTGTAGCGTTTTCCAAGCGGAAATAGTAGCCGTAACCAAAGCAGTAGAAACCCTGGAAGAAAATAGCCAAGCTGCAATCGTGTTAACTTTTATATTGACAGTCAAGCAGCAATTAAGGCAATAATCTCGCACTACCACAGCATCTAAATGCGTGTGTAGAGTGTAAGCAGTCCCTGGAGAGAATCGGGACAGGGAGAAGCATACATCTATATTGGGTCCCAGGGCATATGGGAATAGATGGGAATGAAAAAGCGGATGAATTAGCTAAAAAGGGCGCATCCCTTGAAGCTTGTAGACGTCCCAATTAGACTGGGCGAAATTAAGCGAAGGCGAGAGGTGCACATGATCGACCAAGCAGGAAAGGCGTGGGTTCAAGCGCGGGGCTGTAAAGTGTCGAAGATTATGTGCAGGTCTTACAACCTTAGACTAACAAAGTTGCTTCTATCATTAAAAAGAGAGGACTGTAGACTCATGACGGGTATTCTGACTGGACACTGCCTTCTGGCGTCACATGCCTTTAAATTAGGCTTGGTCAGTGATAGCAGATGTAGGAAGTGCGGGCTGGAGGAGGAAACGATCGAGCACGTTCTGTGCTCTTGCCTGCGCTTGCCAGGCTAAGACTCCAGCTATTAGGAGTGATACAGCTGTCAGATCTAGAAGCAGCAAGCGGCTTAAATCCTAGGAAGCTTATAGTATTTGCCAAGAGGACGGAGTTATTTTATAACATAGGTCCTGGTTTTTGATAGGGGTTTTCAGCTTGGCCGTTAAAACAAACTTCTGGTAACACCACGGACTTATTCAGTCTATGTGAGGTCCTCATGGACGGCCAGTTCAACCTAACTAACCTAACCTAAGCACAGAGGCAAAGTATCGGTTGTACCCACAGCACAAAGAAGACGTAGTCGCAATGCCCGAAATGTTGGATGGGACAAACAAACTGCTTAGCAATGGTTTGCAGGGTGGTTTTTTCACTTAAAAGCTCAGGGTTACTCCGTTTTAAGGAATATACTTATCTGTCTTTACTTTTGGATGTGGAATTTTAGTTGTAGTTTAGTGTCTTAATCGGTTTAACGATAACTACTGTGCAAATTGTGTATATCTCTTGAACCAAGCCAAATACAAGTATGTACTCATATTATGCAAAAACAACAACTTTGTCATTTGGCTCGGTTCAAAGATATACACAAAGTGACAGAAGTTATCGATAAACTGATTATACCACATAACGATTTAATCGTTTATGATAAAACCGTTAATCAAATTATAGATCAATCTCAATTAGCTAGACATATGAATGCAAAAAAAACTTTTGAATTTTGTTTTTTCAAAATATGGGTACACATAAAAAGCATATAGTAGTCAGTAATGATCAATCAACCGATAAATCGCAGGTAGAAATTGAACCGTTAATGATATAACCTTGAGTCAAATTGTGGATTAATCTATAAGTAGGTGGCTATATAATGGCAAGCAAGAGTTTCTTGGTTCTGTTCAAGAGATATAGGGCAATTTAGGTGCTGGGTCATTTGTGTACCGATGAATTCCCATTTTGGCCTTGAAGGGTTAATGATGGAACTTTATATCAAATTGTGGGTTCATCTACAAGTTGGTATATAGGTATATATCACAAAGACAAAAACTTTGTCATTTGGATTGGTTCAAGAGAATACATACGTAGCGCCTTAACCGTTAATGCGTCGCACTCGAGGAGCAAAGTTAGCAGAAAATCAACGAGGCCCGTTACGGAACGGCATGTGAGTCCAATCATAGAAAAAGAGTGGAGAAAGGTACTTATTGGAGGAACTATGAGAACCTTCCCACTGTACCGTGCTCCATTGCATTTATGCAAATATATCAGGCAATTTAAAGAGAAGCTTACGTTCAAGACGCACGCTACTTTGTTTTTATATGCATGGTGACGTAGGAGTCTCTGTCACATCAATAGCAGTGAAAATCTGTTATTTTAACGGTCCTCATTGGTATTCTTAGTGTGGCGTATGACGAAATTGTTTTTGTTGTTATGACTGTTGAAACCGTCAATTCAGAATCAACAATTGGTGCGATGTTTATTCAACAGATTCTTGCGATGTGTTAAAATTGACAGCGATTTCGGTTGAATTCACCCGGTATTCTGTTAATTTTACCAGCTTATTTTTCAGTGAATGGCAGGATTAAAAGTTTTGCCTTGAAATTAAAAATAAATGAACGCAAGCATTATATCAGATTATTATACTTTTTATGTAAAGAAGAAAATGAAGATTTATTTTCTTAAAAACGTAAAAAAATTAAATCAATTCATCAACAAGCATCGAAATTATTTACAAATTGTAAACAAACAATTTTATGTAACTTATAACATAATTAAAGTAATTATCACATAGTGATATTGAAAATCAATCATAACAAACGAACTTAATATAAATAACAAAATATTAACAAATAAATAGCAACATATATTTACATACATACATACATCTATATATGTATGAAGTTCGAAAAAAAAACAAACACACATATTTACAGTATTGAGAATAAATAAATAAACTTGGTTAATAAAGCTACATAGTTCTTACATACAAATGCATTTTTAAGGAAAAAATTCAATTTTCATTACTTAAGTGAAAAAAGTTTTTTCCAACACAAGAAATCAATTTTATATATACTCTAGAAAAATAATTATCCGACGATAGCTTATTTACAAATAATATACATTATACTAATTAATTATTTTATTGATAAACTACAAATGCAAGTTATTTACATAAATTCGCTAACTTAATTAGAAATAATTCATTTCTAAATAATAGCAAGTTCTAAATGCTTTTAAGTAAATCTACAATTGTATTTCAATTTTAGAGGCAGCCAAAAACAGCTTCCAAAATTTTACAACTAAAATAATACATGCGCCCAAAAGTATGCAGCATTTAGTGAAATTTCAAACGCTAACTGCATTACAGATGTTTCCCTAAATATTGCATGCTTTGAGGCGCACGCGATAATTATAAAATTTATTTGCTCACAATTTTTAGTTATAGCTAAAATAATATTCGTGTTCAGCGTTTGAAAAAAAATTTTAAACTAAAAACTAAGTAGTAATTCTGCTGTTTTAGCAAGCTCACTTTTAGGCGCCAAAATTAAATTTACAATTGTTTGATATGTTACTTAAGTACTATGCAGTATAACTTTAAATTTGTTTAATTTATATACAATGCAGCATTAATTTTGCAGCCTAAATAAAAAAATTTAAAATTTTTAATTAAATTTGCACAACTCAATTCATATGCATGAACGTTTCAAATGCGCCTATATATATGCTACACAGCTTACACATAGACCAAAACAAAATAAGTACATATTGAATTAAACAAAAAATTGAAAAAAAATTTCAACTTACACACTATTCAATTCGTTACACATACATATAAAAACATTTACACAATTGTTATATTTAACTGGGATATAACTAATTTGCAAATTAACAATTCAATTGCATTTTTTTTGTGTTTTGCTTTTAATATTTAACGCTAACAAAGCACTGCTTAGAATATAGTTTGTTGTTGCTGATTTTGTTGTTGTAGCAACTGTTGTTGTTGATGCTGTTGATTCATTTGAAACATTGGTTGTGGCGATGTTCGATGTTGTTGGTGTTGTTGATGATTGTTGCTGTTTGGTGTTTGATGTTGTTGTTGCTGATTGAATCTATGAAAATTTGAATTGTTTTGATTGTGTTGTTGCGCATGCTCCACTTGATAGCCACAATTCATATTATTTGTGTGAGCATGTGTTTGTTGTTGTTGTTGTTGCTGGTTATGCTGTTGTTGTTGTTGTTGTTGGAATTGCTGAGATATATTTTGTGCTTGCAACTGCTGTTGTTGCTGATGTTGCAGTGTCTGCGATGTCGAATTTAACGATGGCAACGGAGCTGATGATGAATTAGGTCCGATGCCGACCAAAATTTGTGATTTGGAATTACGCGTAAGGGGCTTGTGACTTCTAAAACCTTCAGGAGAATGTTGCCATTGCCAGCAGGCGCGACAAAAGTATCTGAAATTGAATAAAATGATATTTACGAATGAGTTTTATCTTTGAACAGTGAGTTTGAAGGTATTAGTCGTGGACAACTAGCGAAAATTGAGACCATAAAAAAGAATTAATAATACTTGCAATGGCCGTATTCTGGACCTACGTATTTACTATAGAGCGTTTAAGACTAGGAGCACGATATTGATGCAAAATATTGATACGGTACTCAACTCAAGTACCGCTCCGCACATTTTGTTGTTCCCTACAGTATAGAAACAAAAAAACCCAATACGAAAAATATCGATGCCTACAACAAAAGATAAAACAATTTCAGCAAAAGTAGCCTTATTAAATTCTGCCAAATGCAAACTTTTTGAAAGACGGATGAATCAGTAGATACACAGCACGAGGAGCTAACCTCGGGAATAAAGTGTTCAGCTTTGTCATCCCTGAACGAAGAGAGTAGCTCGTTCTTGCCTATTAGAGTGTGCCGAAACTAAAGCTGGCTCTGACTTTTTCATGTTATCCCATAATTTTTATTGTTACAGACTCAGAAACTGGAGTCTGAATATAAAAAATAATTGAGCAACAAAAGTATCGCTATGGTTTGATCGTATCGAAATTAGGGTCCTATTATCAATTCAGCTTCCGTATCAGCCAGTAGGGAAGCTGCACTTTTATGAGATAGGGTCGCAACATTTTCGAACCGGCTCTTTTGAATTCTTGCTTCTCAATTTAGCTTTCCACCCACAGTATACCCGATTAGTATGTTTTAACCCATCTACATATATTGTAACAAATTGCTGCAAATCATCTTATTTGCCTTTTTGCTAAGTACGTATCACTAAACTGTTGAATAAATAACTCCAATATTGAATAATGGAAAAATCTCCCGATCTAAATGCCGCTAGCATCTCCAAATGTACCACTCTTCTAATCCGTGGTTTCCCAGTGGTTTGTATGCGGTAGATGGTATCACTGATCTTCTTCACAACTTTGTACGGGCCTTCCCAACTGCACCGAAATTTGGCTGGAACACCTTTTCGCCGGTGAGGGTTGTTTAACAGTACCAAATCTCCCGCCAAGAAACCTCCGAATTAAAGTTCTTGTCATGCCAGTGTTTCATCTTACTACTCATTACCCTGGGCCGTTCCTTCACACTCTGTTGTTTGGTCAATGAACCACTTCGTAGAGCTTGCGCTGGACGGATTTGCTTTGCATAATTGATATCGTTCCCACATTTCACAACAGTAGTGCGCTCCGGGTTGAAACTACCCTCGCATTCTTTCTCGGAAATTCGTTGCTTCGTTTTCCTGCGTCTTTTAGGTTTTGTCAATGCCAGTGTTTCTCTCGCAGGTACTTTTGGTTTTGCTTTATTTGGCCCATTCGACCTATTAACCTTTGCCTTTGACTCCCGTGGTTTTTGTCGAGTCTTCTCCACCAGTACCCTTTTTCCAAACTAAAGTTAAGTGGTATGTCCTGGTTCTTATACCGCATTATTTTTCTCCGCATATCGATCCTGATGTCATGGTCAACCAAGAAGTCCACTCCCAATATGACTTCATCAACGATCTCCGCCACAACGAATTTGTGTAGAACCATGACTTTTCCAATTAATACCATACATACCACTTCGCCTTGGACTTGATTATACTCGCCTGTGACCATACGCAACCTTGCTCCAGGTAATGACTTTACTCTCCGTTAGACCAAATCAGATCGAATCAAGGAATGAGATGCCCCCGTATCTACAGTCAGTACACGCTCTTTACCATCCACATTCCCTCTGATGGTAAGACTGATTGATTTCCTTCCAATCTGCGACACAGATATCACAGGACATTCAATAGCCGGGGCAAGTTTTCGTTCTTTACATCCGACACGCTCTTGCTCATTTTCCGCCAGCTTTGTGTTTACGGCCACCACATTGTTGGAACTATTAGGACCAAGATCGCAATGACGTGCAATGTGACCTGGGTTGCCGCACTCGAAACATCTAATAACTCCGGCATTCTTCTGTTGAGATCCCTTCAGTGCTCCCAAAATTGTGTCTACCCACTCTGGCCTTTCTACTTCCACACGGCGTGCTTTGAAAACTGGCTTACACAGAAGCGACGCTGTTTCCTGAATCAGAGCTTGTGACACCGTTTCTGCGAATGTTGGCTTTGGGTTTGCGTATGTAGCTCGCTTTGTTTCGACGTCCCGTATGCCATTTATGAAGCTCTGGATTTTACCCTTTCAGTGTATTCCACGGTGCGTCCGCATTTGCCAAATGAACCAACCTTTCAACATCCGAAGCAAACTCTTGCAAAGTCTCATTAGCTTTTTGGTAACGGTTTTGCAACTCATTTGGATTATCTGTTTCCTGAATTCGCTTCCGTATCGCCGTTCTACAGCAGCCATTAATGCGTCATAACTGTTCCGTTCGTACTCTGGAATAGTCTGTAAGATTTCGGCAGCTGGTCCTTTCAATGCTACGAAGAGTACGGCAACTTTATCTTCCACATTCCAGTTGTTCACTGCTGCGGTCTTCTCAAACTGTAGTTTAAAGACCTGGAAAGAACAGAACCGTCAAAGGATGGTGTTTTTACCTTCGTATTGCTTGCTGAAATAACTGGGCGATTTAGTTGCAGCTCCTGTATACGACCTTTTAAAGCATCTACCTCAGCCTCGTTTTGTTCTCAAACTGCATTATTTCTTCGTCCATACGGGCTTCTAGTTGTACAGAGATCTGCGATGATACCTGTGCTGAAATTTGTCCCGACATTTCGGATATACGGGCCTCCTGTGCTTCAATCCTGGATGCTATTTGTGACGACATTTCGGATATACGTGCCTCCTGTGTTTCAATCCTGGATGTTATTTGTGACAATATTTCGGATATACGTGTCTCCTGTGATTCCATTAGGGATACCAAATATGTCTTCTGTTCTGCCAGTTGAGTTTCCATCTTGGATGTAATACGTGTCTCTTGGGATTCCATCTGTGATGACATATACGTTTTCTGTTCTTCTAGTTGAGATGACATATACGTTTTCTGTTCTTCTAGTTCAGATGACATATACGTTTTCTGTTCTTCTAGTTGAGATGACATTGTCGGTGTTTGAGCAGATATTGCAGCTAAAATCATGTTCAAGTCTGTGCTCGTAACTGTCTGCGATGTTTCGTTTTTCTCTTCAATTTTTGTTGTTGTCTCGTCCCCATCAGGATAAAAGACATACTCGTCCACATCAATTCCTTCTGCTTCCATTGCCTCTCGTAGCCGTGCCTGAGTTCGAGTTTAACGCCGCTTGTATTCAATCCACGGCTCTCCAGCTCCTTCAGTTGCTGGATCTTCAATTCATGAACTTTGCCATGTCCTTGTTGTCCTCTGGAATTTATTCAACAATTCCTCTTCTGACATCAATTGTAACGAATTTGCTGCAAATCCTCTTATTTGCCTTTTTGCTAAGTTTGTATCACTAAACTGTTGAATAAATAACTCCAATATTGAATAATGGAAAAATGGCCTTTATTAAAGTGCTTCACAATAACACTCAAACTGTGCAACGAATAGCTTGCTTAATAACCACACTGATTGATAGGTCAATGAAACTCTACTATTCAAAATAATACTGCTATTGCTCGCTAGATATCGTCTTAATCGAAACTGCTTGACAACTCAAATCAAACTGAATTACAGCGCCTCTACATCTGTCGCCTTTTATACTCTTTGGTTTCCTCGTTCGCATCTTCTAGACGCTTCCAGAATCTACTAGTCCAGTAGCTCTCAAACTTCTCAGCTGTAACTACAATTGCACAATTTTATAGTTTTCTCATTGCATACTTATAGGAGTATCTCAGATATATGCATGTATTTGTGCATTGACTCTCTGCTGCTCGTACACGTACACGGTACATATATGTAGACGCAGTTATTGTTTTGTTTATGTAGATACATGATGATTGAATTATTGATGTGAATGTTTGTAGTTTACAGTCTCTCGCGCACACATAGGCGTAAATGCATCTGTGTGTGACATCTCTCGGCTGCCTTATATATGTGTATACATGATTTGATTATTGACGTAAATACTGCTTAGCATGGCCTTAGCATCGCCTTAGTGATGGTATAGCTTAGTGATGCTAATATCCGTGGCAATATATATAAAAATCAAATTCTGTGTGTCTGTGTGTTCCCCATGGAAACGAATTTCCCACACTTCTATCATCACCAAATTTTGACTATGGATTCCTTTGATCAACACGAAGGTTTTAGGCTAAAAATAAATTCGATATATAAAAGGGGTGTCGCACCTCCCATACAAATGGAATCTTTGGTACTGCATAACTTTGAAGGTATACATGCCAGATCATTGAAATTCAGTAAGAAGTTATATGAGGTCAATCCCTAACACCACCAGGAAATTGTGGAATTGGGAAAAAGGGGGCGTGGCACCTCCCATACAAGGGAATATATCATACTGCATATCTCTGGATGTAGTAATGGTAGGATAATGAAAATTGGTAAAGAGCTATATGACGTTAAGTCCTAACACCTCCACTAAAATGTGGAATTGGGAAAAAAGGTGCGTGGTACCTTCCCTATAAATGGGATTTTTCAGAACTATGGCTGCCGTACAAACTTAGGTTATTTAACACCTAAAGTTTGACTGCATTGCGTATTTGCCACACTTCAATCCTCACCAAATTTTGGCTATAGATTCCTTCGATCAAGACGAAGGTTTTTCATATTTCAGAATTAAGAATTTTAAATAAAATTTTTTTTTGGCTATGCGAACGAGCAATCTTAGCTGATGTTAACAAAATCAATGATCGCATTCAAAACCAAATTCTTGGTGAAGTAACGAAATATAAATCGATCGACACAGTTGCAGATGAAGATCAAATTGTGAATTATCCAATTGAATTTCTAAACTATTTAGAACCACCTGGAATGCCTGTGCATATATTAACTTTGAAAATTGGCTCACTAATCATGCTTCTTCAGAATTTAGACCCACCAAAATTGTGCAATGGAATAAGACTTTGCGTTCAGAAATTAATGCCGAATGCAATCGAAGCAACAATCCTCAGCGATTAAAGCAATGGTGAAGATGTGCTCATACCACAGTTCCCAAAGATTCTGCAGATTTTTCATTAAATTTTAAGCTCATACAGTTTCCTGTACGCCTTCGGAAAAGATGAAGAAGTTTTGGGAAGGACGCAACAGATGAAATGGGGTTATATTGGGGTTACCTATCCAGAATCAGCCCGACATACATGATGTATGTCCTGCTTACAATGTGTCCCCACATAACACCAACCATTTCTTTAATTGCAATGTTGAACCAATGCCTCTAACACCCCTCACACTCACTCTGGTCCACCCCTGTTGAAACTGCAAGTTTCCTTGGAAACCCGTTAGAGGATATTGACGACAATTTGTGAGTGGTTGCACCTATTGGATGGGGCGAAGCATTGCTACAACTAAAAACAACAAAAACATGAAGAAGTTGTCAAGACAAACATGAAGAAGTTGTCAAGACGTAGCTCCCACGGAGATAGTTGAACACTTTCCGTGTAAGGGCCCGCCTCTAGAACACGTCTAAGATTTCCGGAAAATCTGGTTATATTATCGGCATATATATTATTTAGGCATACCGAAATACCTGATAACTATCACGCGGTTCTCTTAGCCCCTAGCATTACACGGTTTGACACTTGCAGTCTGTTACTTGAGTCAGCTAAGCAAACAATAGGCTGATGCACCTCTCGCCGAGTGTCGATATCCTTCTGGTCGGTTGTTGATAACACACGCTCAGCGACATTACTAAGGTAAACTCTGGTAATTCCTAACTGTGTTAGTTGTATGGAGTAGGAAATATGGGGGAACGGTGTTAGCCCCATCCGTAAGTAAATCGTTGCTGTGCAGAGGATCAATTCCAAATAAGAAACCGGTGTCGCCGTTAGTAAACGTGATATCACAACGGATTGTAAAAGTGTTCAAGTGAGCTTTTTTCACCTAGATGCAGGGGGCCAACCACCCTAACCTATAGACCGACGGGCTCATGCACTCATTTTTGTTGTCGAAATTGGTCATGGCCTTTCAACACCAGGAATAATAACTCAAAGACATTAATTTATCCCTACAGTCATTTGTACAAATTCAGAATCGGTTCAAAAATTCGCTGCAATAAAGCTATCCTGGTTCTTCTAAATACAATTTAAAAATTCCTTTTTACACTTACCTAAAACATGACAGTTCACGACAAAAATATGGGCCATGCTGTACACCACAAATCGAACAAAGTGAATCCTCCAAATACGGATCGATTTGCACCTTTTAGTGAACTTGCTGTCGTATTTCAATAAAGCTGCAGAGACTGCTTTCATATAGGATCGATTATTGTTAAAAGTAACTCGTCCGGAACCAATAGGGATATTTATATTTATCGGTGTCAATGCCTGTAAAAATATAGATCAAAAGAAAAGAGATAGTTAGCAAAGTGGAAACGAAGGAAAGATATATGAATCGGGATCATTAACTCCTCATATTCGTTCTGATAAATAATCAATGACAACGTCAAAGGCAACTAGCGCACGGTTAAATTGTCAATGCAATTAGAACCAACCTCAACCCATAAGTATGCCGGCGGAAGTACGCCGGGGGCTCCTACTTAGTCCTTTACTGTTCGACTTGGTTTGGAGGTCGTAATTCGCTCTATGGCCGAATTGGGCAACGCCCTTGTAAATAGTTTAACCTACGCAGACGATGTGGTTCTAATAGCGGGTAGTGCGGCTAGTTAATACTGCTGGAAACCCGCAGAAAAAGGTGTGAGAGCCAACGATCTCAGCCGTAATGCAACCGAATGCGCAACGCTTCACATACCGGCGGGGGCAGCCTGCCCTGGCTTTGGAACCAGAAAAACATTATGCCCCGCGTCGGAAGAAGACGCTACATCAAGCTTCTATGCTAGAATTTTTCCTGCAAAAGGTAGGCGTGAATAAGGAATATCTAAAGGAGACTGCATATACATAGATATGAGAGATATGTATCCAGTGCATCAGATCAACCTCGCTCAAACAACCTCACAAACTACTGGTCAAAAGTACGGAAGGCATCGACAAGAATAAATTGCAAGGTCAAAATAAGCTGCACATGGTCCTCACCGGAGTCGAAATTTGGATTTGGTATGCAAAGCGCATCATTTGACGGTGCGACTTTATGTAGCGAAATACTAGGAAATAATTTTTCTAGAATAATTGAACCAAGGGGAAGTCTTCGAAGTGAAGAGTGCAGAAAGCCCCCATATCCAACTACTTTCTCCGATGTAACAAATTCATCCGATTGTGCGCCACAAAGGCACGCCGCTGATCAGAATGGTATCCATCATGAAGGCCTCGTAGCAGAAGACATACGAATATCAGCCTATACTAACAGGTGACGGCGCTAGACCTCGAGGTCAGGTTGGAGATGTGCATAGTGGGTTTCATAGGAGGATGGGATAGATTAAATGAACGAGTCATGAATCTCCCCCAACTATTCCGCTGCCTCTTTCTCTCCATTCATCATCACTTCCATCTCCCTCTCTTTTCCTCTTGCAATATCATTTCTTCTACATCCCCAAATCAACGCCCCTCTTGAAAACAGTTTTAGAACTAATTAAAGTATACGAAGAATAACGATTTTTTTTATAATCAATGTAACTTCACCTGCATATAAAACGCCATCGAACAGATCATCCATAACTTTCGCCAATCCTTCCGCAGTCAGCTTTCCGTGCAATGCACCTACAAAAACAGTCTTAGTTGGATCCAATTTCTGCGAGGTAGACTTAACAGAGTTGGAATCAGCTATAATCCATGGTTTGACTTCACCTGAGACTCAAAAAATTTTAAGAAAGGTATATAAATTTACTCAATTTCAACTTAGACTACTTACATCCTTTGCTTTAATACGGACGCGACGAAATTTTGAAATATAATGCCACCACTCTCTGAATCGTCGACTTGTAAAAACGCAAGCGGACAATAAAGCCTTTACCTGCTTATCCGATTCGAATATGATATAGACATAACCTTGGGTTGCGCCGCTTGCTGTTCCTTGCCGGGCCATTCGACTTCTGTACAAGTAAAGAGAGGCGAATTTTTATACTCACTCTTCTTATAAGAAAAAAATTGTGAAAAAAGTTATAGCCAACTCGCTTACTTGATCTGCCCGAAGGGCTTGAATATTTGTATTAACGACTGTTCGCTTATATCCCACGGTATGCCGCCAGAAAAACTTTCGGTGAATAATTCAGCATGCGGTGGTGAACGCGGTGGCAGTTGACCGCTCCAAGTGCAGGTGGCATCGTACATAGCAGCCGAACTGCGATAGAAATTTCGCTATACGATCTAAATGCCAATCGGAAGCTAGAACCGATGGTGGTGCTTGTGGCTGAATCAAACCCTTGAATTGATTGATGCCATTGCTATCGCCCTGCAACAAATGATTGAGTAATGGCACTTGCTGTGATTGTGCCTGCAAAAGTTTGAGCGTATTGAATGCTTGCATATTTTGCAGTTTTGTTAGTTCTAAATCGACAGCGCTGAGTGCATCAAAATTTTGTAATTGTTTTCTCATCGAAAGATTTGTTGTCGAAAAGGCAGACAAATTGTTGGTCGTATTTCCTAGACCACCAAATGAGGTAGTGGATGACTGTTGTTGTTGTTGTGCGGCCTAGTGACAATTGTTGATCAAAGCGCAGTGGTGAGAGGTTTCTGACTGCGTAGATAATGGTGAAAGTTGATGTTGGTTAGAGGAGTAGGAAGCCATTGTGAAGACAATGATTGTTGCTGGTTTCGTGGTGTTGGCGCATCGTTATCGGCCACCGAGAGGCAAATTCTGTTAACAGGGAAAAATATAACAAATTAATCTTAGTAGTTTTGTAATTATGTTTTCTACAGTCACGCACAGTGAAAATTAGATATTAATAGGTTGGGTTGGCTGGTAGCTGCCCTGATAGGGGAGGCTAACTTGGACAGCATGTCCGTTGTGATGCCACATAAAACATAGGCGACGTAGCTATAAGTACTTAGAGAATCGTGCGTAGCAACGATATGTTTGTATCAGACCGATCTTGATAGATCCTCTGGAGATCCAGTGAGTCGCAATCGAAATACTTTCGCCTAGTTCTGACTAAAAGCTGGTAAATCAAGCATTAAGTGACTCGATGATTCCACCTCATCATCCTCCATACATCCGATGCAGATTGACTGTACCGCATGGATTCCTAGTGGACCGTGCCTGTTAAAACCCAATGACCATTGATAAGTGAGCCTTAGTGAACCCACATATTCGGCAGACCTCCTGCTATTCACTTCCGGCCAGAAGGATCTCGCTAGCCTGCAAGAGGTGGTGTCGCCTAACGCTTGCTGAGCTGAGCAATGAGACATTGAGTTTCCTCACATTTTCACACAACTTCAGCTTTCCAAAGCAACTCTATCTCTATCTTTTTTATCTTCGACGCTGGGGCAGCGCATCAACCGCGTCACAGATTCAAAGGCCATTTGCTACAGCAGTCTAATAATCTTATGTGTCTGCATATTAGGGGAACTAATTTCCTTATGGAGGGTTCTTCTCCAAACTCTGTGTACAGGGTGTCCCTTCGCCGAGAAGGTGATAGCAATGAAACATGTTCTACATTTTCCAATTATGTGGGACAGAGTGGACAGAAAAGATTTTCCTCTATCCTACGCTTTTGTAAATACTCTTTGAAACTGCAGTGCCAACTCAATATCTGCATGAGGTGGTAGTTTACTTCGCGGGTGTCGTTCATACCATTCCTCTATGTTGCGAACTACCGTAAAGCACACTTTGTCGATTCTTCTCACCGTTCTTGCAACCTAGCTATTTCCGATTCCAATGTCATACAGATCTACCTTTCCTTTGGCGGAAAATCTAGTGGGATTCCATTTTCCTTAACAGCAGATCCGAGATAAAACAAGAATGGCGTCGTCGGACACCGTCCCTATAGCAGTAGTTCGGTAGGTTGCTAATATATCTTTTGGTGTGTAGTTTAGATCTGCCCCACACGGATAACTGCATCAGGGCCGCATGCTTGGACATTATTCGCATTAAATAAAAAAAAATGTAAGGCGCGATAACCTCCGAAGAGATCTAGGCCGAGCTTCTCTTCCAATTTGCGTCGTGCTCCTCTTGCGTTTCCCTACAAATTGGCCGGACGGGACCTACATGTTTTATGCCGACTCCGAACGGCATCTGCAAGACAGATGAGTTTTCACTGAGAGCTTTTCATGGCAGAAATACACCCGGAGCGCTTGCCAAACACTGACGAGGGGCGACCCCGCTTAGAAAAAATTTCTTCTAATTAAAAAACCTTATTTCTAAAATTTTGATGTTGCTTTGCCCGGGGTGCGAACCCAGGGCATACGGTGTGGTAGGCGGAGCACGCTACCATCACACCACGGTGGCCGCCGCATTATTCGCATTAGAGCTCCAATAACTTTAGAATCTTTCTCCTCCACCGCCCTGAAATGCTATTTAAAAGATAGTTCGAGTCAGTGTTTACTCATAAGTATTTCAAGTAAGGCTTTGTATTTATTTGATAATCTCCTATGGATAGGACTAACTCATCCACAGTACACTTTGAGCTCACCAAAACCACATATTTTTTATTGCTACCCATATTCAGCTCCATATCCATCAGCCCTTTCTTTATTCTTTCATACAGCGTCAATTCATAATGCTTGCAGATCCAGTTTTCTGGCCATTGCTACTATGACAATATCAACTGCGTAGCTAATAATTTGCATACCTCCGGGAAGGTCGATTTGTGTGCTACTGTCATACACGACATTCCATAGCGTTGGCCTAGAACAGATCCTTGATGGACGCCGTCGTTGATGTTGTGCTTTCTTGATCCCTAATTCGTATCAACAGGAGCACTTCGCCGCTAAAATAATCTACCAAATTATTCTGCGCAGGCAGGCGTTACAAAGTTTTATAGCGCTGTTTTATCTGAATTCCTAGCCCTATATCTATCTCTATCTATATCTCTACCTCTATCATTGCTCTGTCTATGTCTCTATCTCTACCTCTCCTTCACATTCTACTCTACCTCTGCCTGTCACTTATCCTCGCCCTCCCTCTCTGTTCCCCTCTTCCTATCTCTTTCTAACTACTACTTCTGATATATATGATTTCTATATATTGGATAACTGGTTCTAAAAGTTGAACAGGTATAGCGAGTGCAAAAAACGTCTTAACATCGGTTGAAGTCTTTAATTTCTGTCTCATTTCGACTGTAACTGACTGTATCTAAATATTTTTGCACCAACTTACGATCATATCAATTAAGCTGTGCTCCATATTCGATTGATTGCTATTCTGGCTCTCTGGTGAATTGGAGCGACTATTAGAAGGCAACCACCAATGCCGCTTCCTATAAAATTATTCTGATACATCAAAGGTATGGAATCAGCAGAGAGACCGTTGTTACTCGATGAATTGCTGCCATCGCTGTAATTAAAATAAGTGGAATAAAAAGGGAATTTTCGCATAATTACTTTTCCTACACATTTGAAGATCAATATAATTTATTTATTATTTAATATTTGATAAGTTAAAAAAGTAAATAATTGTAAAGGTGAGCTTTACCTGACTAAAGGTGAATTGAGAAAAGAGCGATTGTAAATAGAGGTGGGCGTACTTGGCGATAAAGGTGCAGAACAATCGAAGCTGATGTTTCTTTTAAATACCTTAAGTGGTGTGTTATTTTGTGCAACATTTTCAAACTAAAACCAAATCATCGATCCATTTTATTTTAAAATGAAGTAGAAGAAGAACATACAAAAAGAAAAATCAAATAAATAAAGCATATATATTAAAAATAAGAACTATTTAAAATACTTAATTTGCAGGAAAGTATTGTAGCATAAGCGAGTTATAATAAATGTACTATTTTTAAATTATTTTTTATTATATATTAAGTAATGGAAATACTTCAGATCAAAAGAGATAAATTGTATAAAGTAAGAAGCTACAGAAGGTCGACTCTTCCACTAACCCCGCATTTTCCCAGAAACTCAACTCAAATAGAATAGCAGAAAAGCTTATATTTACTTGCTTTGCTGGATAAAGGTTAAAAAGGGCATGAATAGTTCTATTTTGTAGGTGACACCACAAAAAATTAAATTCAGTTTAACACTACATTTCCAGTCTCAAGTGCGTACTTCCAAATGAGTTATTTGAAGCGTTTAAAAATTTTGCTCACTCCAAACTGGAAAAAGAAGCGGTAAAGATGGGTTTGATGGTGAATGAGGACGAAGTACCTGCTGTCATCGAGAAAAGAGTTAGCGCATATGCGCCTTGGCAACCACGCTACTGTTGGCAGCCATAATTTCGAAATAGTAAAAGACTTCGTTTATTGGGACCAGCATCAACACTAGCAACAATATCAGCACTGAAATCCAGTGAAGAATCAATCTTGCCAATAAATACTACTTTGGACTAGGTAGGCAATTGAAAAGTAAAGTCCTCTCTCGGCGAACGAAAATCATACTCTACAAGTCACTTATCGTACCCGTCCTGCTATATGGGGCAGAAGCATGGACCATGACAGCAGCAGATTAAGCGGCTTTTGGAGTGTTCGAGAGAAAAGTTCTTCGAAAGATTTATGGACCTCTACGCGTTGGCGTGGCGAGTACCGAAGTGATTTAACGATGAGCTGTACGAGCTATACGCAGACATCAACATAGTCCAGCGAATTAAAACGCAGCGGCTGCGCTGGGTAGGCCATGTTATGCGAATGAAAAATGATGCTCCGGGTAAGAAAGTGTTTCTATCGGAACTCGCCTATGGCAGCAGAGGTAGAGGGGCCCCTCTCCGTTGGAAGGACCAGGTGGAAAACGATTTAAACTCCTTGGTGTGACCAATTGGCGCCGGTTGGTGGAGCGAAGGAGCGACTGGTGCGCCTTGTTAGACGGCCATAACCGTTTAGACGGTTAAGCGCCAATTAAGTAAGTAAGTAAGTAAGTAAATTTGCGTTATTATTATAATTTATTAAACAACAAAAAGAAATAATTGTCAGTTTGGCCTCAAACAACTGCTGGAAACTGCTATTTATAACTATGGTACAGCACTAAGATTATGATACCTACGTAATTTAAACATTAGGGGGACTCATGTAACCGTATGCCTTATAAAGTGTGTAAACGTATAAATTTATCTAGTGCGTAAATGAACTGTCAAATTTGTATGAAAAATCATTTACACAATTTGTATAAATTTACGCGCACATTTCATTGTGTAAACGCGGTAAACTCAAAGGAATGCAACCTTGCAGACATTACAGCGGCATTTCATCAGAAATCTCCAACATCAGCAAGTAAAGGCGTTTTAGTTTTGATTTTAGACTTAATCTGGTATTTTTAATTTGTATAACAATCAAAAAATTTTTTTTGGCAATAATACAGCTGAAAAACCATCAAGTTTATCAAGAGTATTACAGGTGCGTTCATATAACAGCGTGTGTAAATGGATATAATTTTACACCTTATAAGTTTATATGCTATCATGAGTCCCCCTATTATGTTCTTACGGGTTTTTTTTATTTCAGTAAGGAAATGTCAAGCGTGTGTGGATCGCAATCGCAGGCCAAATGCGTTGATATGCGATGAAATAAGTAGTCATAACTACGAACCGAACCCGTGTTCATCTTGCGTAACCAATATAAAAGCTTCTTATCAAATATCAACAGAAATCAGCTGTTCTATCAATCAATTAAAACTTACAACTTTCGCTGCTATCTGGCATATGATACCAACTGCCGGTAATGCAGTGCAAATATTCACAACAGTGCCAAAATACAAATAGATTTCTTTGTGTGCTCACAATCGTTTATTATACTCACTTGAGCAGAGCTCACAGAGTATATTAAGTTTGATTGGATAACGGTTGGTTGTATAGGTATAAAGGAATCGAGATAGATATAGACTTCCATATATCAAATCATCAGGATCGAAAAAAATTTGATTGAGCCATGTCCGTCCGTCAGTCCGTTAACACGATAACTTGAGTAATTTGAGGTATTTTGATGAAATTTGGTATGTAGGTTCCTGAGCACTCATCTCAGATCGCTATTTAAATTAACAATATCGGACTATAACCACGCCCACCTTTTCGATATCGAAAATTTCCAAAAACCGAAAAAGTGCATTATTCATTACCAAAGACGGATAAAGCGATGAAATATGATTGAGCTTATGACGAAAAATAGAAAAATTATTAAAATTTTGGACAATGGGCGTGGCATCGCCCACTTTTAAAAACAAGGTAATTTAAAATATTTGCAAGCTGTAATTTGGCAGTCGTTGAAGATATCATGATGAAATTTGGCAGGAACGTTACTCCTATTACTATATATATGCTTAATAAAAATTAGCAAAATCGGAGAACGACCACGCCCACTTAAAAAAAATTTTAAAGTAAAATTTTAACAAAAAAATTTATATCTTTACAGTATATAAGTAAATATGTCAACATTCAACTCCAGTAATGATATGGTGAAACAAAATACAAAAATAAAGGAAAATTCAAAATGGGCGTGGCTCCGCCTTTTTCATTTAATTTGTCTAGGATACTTTTAATTCCATAAGTCTAACAAAAATTTACCCGTCCTTGTGAAATTTGGTAGGGGCTTAGATTCTAGGACGATAACTTATTTCTGTGAAAAAGGGCGAAGTCGGTTGAAGCCACGCCCAGTTTTTATACACAGACGCCGTCTGTCCTCCGCTCGGCCGTTAACACGATAACTTGAGCAAAAATCGATATATCTTTACTAACCTCAGTTCACGAACTTATCCGAACTCACTTTGAATGGTATAAAATGACCGAAATCCGACTATGACCACGCCCACTTTTTCGATATCGAAAATTACGAAAAATGAAAAAAATGCCATAATTCTATACCAAATACGAAAAAAGGGATGAAACATGGTAATTGGATTGGTTTATTGACGCAAAATATAACTTTAGAAAAAAAACTTTGTAAAATGGGTGTGACACCTACCATATTAAGTAGAAGAAAATAAAAAAATTCTGCAGAGCGAAATCAAAAGCCCTCGAATCTTGGCAGGAATACTGTTCGTGGTATTACATATGTATATAAATAAATTAGCGGTACCAGACAGATGATGTTCTGAGTCACCCTGGTCCACATTTTGGTCGATATCTCGCAAACGCCTTCACATATGCAACTAAGGCCACTCCCTTTTAAAACCCTCATAATACCTTTAATTTGATACCCATATCGTACAAACAAATTCTAGGGTCACCCCTGGTCCACCTTTATGGCGATATCTCGAAACGGCGTCCACCTATGTAACTAAGGATCACTCCTTTAAAATACTCATTAATACCTTTCATTTGATACCCATATCGTACAAACGAATTCTAGGGTCAACCCTGATCCACCTTTATGGCGATATCCCTAAATGGCCTCCACCTATAGAACTATGACCCACTCCCTCATAAAATACTTATTTATTTATTTTTCCCTTATGTTATCACCATAGCTCTAAACTGAGTATGTAATGTTCGGTTACACCCGAACTTAACCTTCCTTACTTGTTAGCAAATTATTTTAATAAAATATAGTTAACGAAAGCACCAAATTGCCCAAGGCTCGCTAATAACCCGAATCTCCATCTTTACAACCTATACTTATTTATACATTTAGATTCCAAATAAGAGCGAAAAAGGGACCCGTACATAAAAACAGCAATTGTAGTCGAATTGCGAATCTTGTTAATATAAGTTTGAGAATTTGGAAGTCCGTATGTCGTATGCTTGCTTTGTGGCTCAATCACACCACAACGCCTTCAATAGTTTTCAATTTGGAATTTCGCGCACAGTAGTCACTTATTTGGAAGGGGAACCTACAGTTGGTTTTTAATTTTATTTTAGTCGGACGGGATCGGGACGGATTGGATGAAATTTGGCAAGCGGACAGACCGTAAGTGGAAAGGATATAATGGTAATTTTTTTTGTTTAAAAATATGCGCAGGGGCATACCACCCTCTCATACTTTTGGAAGCCCCGGGGACCAGTTTTTAATTGGTTTATATCAAGTTTTAAAATAGTTTAGGAAACTGAGCAGTAGCACTATTGTGGATCTATTGATGCTTTAGCAATGAGCTATGTAGAGTGAAGCCTTTTGCAACCTTGGTTTTCTGTACTTAGAAAAAGTAAGGCTGAACTGTTAGTTCCGTGAGGACCTCACATAGATGAATCCTTGGTGTTACCAGAAGTTTGCTCAACGACCATACTGATAAACTCTGTCAAAAACCAGCCTTCTTGGAAAATACTAGAAGTTTTCTAAAGCCTGTGCTACTTGCTGTTGATAGATCTGTTAGGTGCGCCAATTCTAATAGCTGGAGGTTTAACCTGGCAACAACAGGGCATGAGAGCAAAGCGTGCTCGATCGTTTCCTCCACCAACCCGCACCATCTTTATCTGATGTCACTGATGAGATCTTGACTAACCGCCAGGAGGGTGTCCGTCCAGTTAAAATACTCATAATGAGCACTCAGTCCTCTCATTTTAATGACAAGGGTAACTTTGAGATTAAGGTTGTAAGATATGCGCAGCCGCGTCCTTGATTCTACGAATTTTTACTTGGTCGATCATATGCAGTTCTCTCCTTCTTCTAATCCTACCAAATCTGATTGGAACGTCTACGGAACAAGCTTATAGCTATAAGTAGCTATACTTATCCATATCCCGATTATTTGGATTTTGGACTATCTTAGATCGTATTTCACCTGGTCCTTTTAGCAGAGTGGGGGCGCTCTCTACCTCTGCTTCCATGGGCGCGTTCCGATAGAAACACTTTCTTAGCCGGAGCGTCATCTTTCATTCGCATATCATCCAGCGTAGCCACTGCATTTTAATTCGCTGGACTATATTGATGTCTGCGTAGATCTCATACAGCTCATCATTTAATATTCTTCCGTACCCGCCATTGTCAACTCATAGTGGTCCATACATCTTTCGAAGAACTTTTCTTTCGAACACTCCCAGAGCCGCTTCATCTGATGTTGTCATGGTGCAAGCTTCTGCACAATATAGCGGGACGGGTACGACGACTGACTTGTAGAGCATGATTTTCGTTTGCCGAGAGAGGAATTTACTTTGAAATTGCCTACCCAGTCCAAAGTAGCATTTAATGGCAAGAGTCATTGATTCTTCGCTGGATTTCAGAGCTGATGTTGTTGTTAGTGTTAATGCTGGTTCCCAAACAAACGAAGTATTTACTATTTCGAAATTATGGCTGCCAACAGTAGTGTAGTTGACAAGGCACATATGCGCTGACTCTTTGCTCAATGACATCAGGTACTTCGTTTTGTCCTCATTCACCATGATTCCAGTTTTGAGTAAGCAGAACTTATGGCGCGAGTGTTCAGGCCGATGGTATCAATATTATACGCCAGTAATTGCACTCTTTTATGGAATATTGTTCCAGAGCGCTTAAGTTCTACAGCTAGTATAATGGTCTCCAAAATAAAATTAAGAAATTGCACGATAGGGGTCACCCTGTCTGAAACCTCGTTTGGTTTCGAACGGCTCGGAGAGGTCCTTCCCAATACTGACTGAGCTGATTGTGTTGCTCAACGTCATTTGCACAGCCCTATAAGTTTTGCGGGGAGACCGAATTCAAGCATAGCGGCATATTGGCAGCTCATTTTCGTGCTATCGAAGGCTGCTTTAAAATCGACGAAGAGGTGATGCGTGTCGATTCTTTTTGCGTGGTTTTTCCAAGATTTGGCACATTGGGAAAATATGGTCGATGGTAGATTTACCGGTTTTGAAGCCGCACTGATAAGGTCCAATCACGGTGGGTTTCAATCTGTAGTACAATACAATTGACTATAAAGCTTCCATTTTATGGTAATAGTGCAGTATATGAGACTCCAGCGTAAATTTACACAAAGAAATAGAGCGCTTTATTCAAATGCTCGTTATGCTTATAAATGAGGTTTCTTTAGTTCAAAAAGTATTTATGAATTCACTGATAACATCGTAGGTAAAGTAAATGTCACCGGTTGGCAGAGAGGAGCGACTGGCGCGCCTTGTTGGACGGCCATAACCGTTTAAACGGCTAAGCGCCAATTAGGTAAGTAAGTAAGGAAAGTAAATATCGCCTCTTAGTAAAAAATATTACTTAAATTGAAAATGCTCGAGGTTTCTTTTTGATTTTGTTGGACTCTGCTAAAATTGGGTGTATGGCAACCGCTAATAAAACGAGTAAAACAGAAGTATTTTCACTAAATCATATTTTAAAGACAGCATAGGAAAACATAAATAGCAATGTGTGCACACCAAAAAATCCTGGGAAGTGATATCATTTTTTAGTAGATCCTGAAGATCTAAGAATGACTGCATACAAGATTCTCCCCGGATACCGCGAAATCGTGAGTTACGTTTAAAAACCCGGTTTTCGTACCTTTGGGCCGCACGAGCCTGTAACTTTTTAGATTATAAAACGATTCTAAGTTGATTTCCGGATCTAATAAGAATATATTTAGACTTTTCCAACGATGTTATGAAATTTATGTATACTTACATACCCAACAAACCATTTAACATAAAAATTTGGTTTGTTGGGTGTATACACACAAATCCACAAATATTCTAAAAAGTGTGTATGTTTTTTAAAGAATGAAGTTTTGTCTTTCCAAAATTGGTAAAAAATAGAGTTTACGATTGTTCTCGAACAGAAGCGAGATTTTCGAGACCCGAGAAATCGAGAACTCGACTTCTCGCGAGATTCTCGTGACTCGAAGTCCTCGTGATCTCACGAGCTTCTCGACATTCTTACTTAATCGCGGTATGGACAGTATTTATATACTTCTGCTTTTTTTTACTTGTGACTTTTTTGGTGATTATATTGCTTCAATGACATTTATTTAAAAACATATTTATTATACATATCATTTTGTTCGTAATATTTTATTTTTCAACGAGACATCAAGAACACGGCTTCTCGCGAGATTCTCGAATCTCGAATTACTCGTAAGGCTCGCGAGATTCTCGAATCTCGAATTTCTCGCAAGGTATCGCGAGATTC
This sequence comes from Eurosta solidaginis, assembly GCA_029619165.1. Taxonomy (NCBI): domain Eukaryota; kingdom Metazoa; phylum Arthropoda; class Insecta; order Diptera; family Tephritidae; genus Eurosta; species Eurosta solidaginis. The sequence goes on from JARSSU010010643.1 coordinate 65,972, forward strand.
TCGAATTACTCGGAATACTCGCGATCTTCTCGACTTTCAATTCAGTCGCTGCATTGGCAATATTCTATATATTTTGGGGTTTTTTACTTGTGGTTTTGCGAACATTTGGCTTGTGCTCCAGAAGAAATTGTAAGCTCTATATAAAACAGCCAATGAATTGATTAAGTTGAATATCGAGCAGCTCGCGAGCCTTGCGAGTAATGGAGATTCCAGAATCTCACGAGCCTTACGAGAAATTCGAGATTCGGGAATCTCGCGAGAAGGCAAGAATCGCGAGCCTTGCGAGTAATTGGAGATTCCAGAATCTCACGAGCCTTACGAGAAATTCGAGATTCGAGAATCTCGCAGAAGGCGAGAATCGCGAGAAATCTCTTCTCAAACATGTTTGAGAAATCGTAAGCTCTAGTAAAAAGTTTAAAACAGGTTACATACACTGAAGAAATGGTGCTAGTAAAATCAACAAATCGGTTCTGTTGTTCTTGCCTTAACGAGATTCGGTGAAATTGATCGAATTATGGTTAATTCGACCGAGTTCTTTGTCAAACGAACAAATTAGTTTAGTAATTTCAACAGAAGAGAAATTGGCGCTCTTAAGTTAACAAAATTCTGTACAATTTACTGATTATAATCAATCTAACTGATTTTTTGTTAACACAACTGATCTCACTGGTCATTTCAATAGCGATCAACAGTCAATACATGAGCAAATTTCAAACAGAATTTTACGCTCACTGCGCTCTCTACTTTGTACTTATGTATGCTGAGTACTATATGTATTAGGCCGGGTCGATTTGTGGGGAGGCAAAAAAACCGCTTATTGCTCTGTGAAAATCACATTCTAGGGATCAAAATAAGAAACTTTGCCGAAGGAACCATACCTCTAAAACGAATTCTGATGTCCCCCCAATTTGGGTCGAACTTTTGGGTAGGGGCAAATTTTGAAAAATCCACTTTGACCCATTTAGAGTGCTCCAATTGAGTCCAAATGTATGACCGACCCCCACTAACTTTGGAGGCCCGACCCACCGATGCCAGTGGCATACCCCCTGGAACGCCCCTGGGGGTAACCATACAAACATTTCAAAAATCGCCGGTTTTGCACTTTACATGAAAAATCAGCTAAATGGCTATGTGGTAATAGGCCAATTGACCTTATGGCCGTTGACCTTATGTCACCACACCATCACATTAATGCATTGTCATCGAGCCACGATAGGTTATAAGTTGCAATCAAACTTATCGCCATTCAAAGTGATGATAAGGCCAATTGACCTTATGGCCGTTGACCTTATGTCACCACGCCATCACAATAATGCATTGTCATCGGCCCTTCATACGTATGCAAAGTTTTAAATTAATCAGACTTCTAGAAACGGTGAAAATTAAGCTCAAAATTCCGTTATATACAGGCCAAGCTAATAAAGCGTGCTAAAAATGAATTTAACTTAGTAATAGAAAAGAAATTAAAAAAAATTATTAGAAATTTGCCTTTTTACAACCCTTTTAAATCACTGTGATGTATTTGCATGTCGTAAACATAGTTGTGTGGGTTTTTTATTCAACCGTTTTAAAAAAAGAAGGTATCACTGTGACACAATTGCAGATCGTAAAATTGCTTGTGTTGTTTTTTTAAGCCACCACAAGATACAGCAGGTAGAATTGAAATTACCATTTCATTCTTATTACCTCGACTCGTAGACCATATATAACGCAACAGTTTTGTGAATGCATTAAATCGTTGTGAAGAACTCAAAGTGTGAAGTGCTAATTTCAGATAAAAAAATATTTCAAAAAAAATAATAAGTGAAGTGACCATTCCAAATCAAAAAGTTTACAATGAATCCACCATCCTCTACACCGCAAGATGAAGCAACTACATCAACAACTATCTAAACCCATGAGTCATATACCCAAGCATGCTGTTACTGTTTTGGTGTGTCTACTGATTTAACTGATCTTAATTTACCAACCCATCTGGATATCTTGAGATATTATTTTACTTAAGCGAACGTGCTAAAACAGAACAAAAGAAGTTTTCCCATAAATCATTCACTATTCAAGTACAAGATAAGTTGATTGGAATTTGGGAAAAACTTGGTATGGAAATAATGCTGAAAATAAGTGTATTTAATAATTGAATAAATTGCTTGACAAGTATCAAGAGCAAATCAAGAGAAGAACGATAGATAAAATTGATGAGAAGTATCATACTAGGATGGTAAAAGAACTTCATCCTGTTATTTTGAGAGAACCCAATTCTGAATTGATGGTTACGTAAGACTGGAACATCACGCTTGGGTGACTCATTGGGTTTTCGATAGTTGTTGATATAGTTGCTTCATCTTGCGATGTAGAGGATGGTGGATTCATTGCAAACTTTTTGATTTGGAATGGTCACTTCACATATTATTTTTTTGAAATAGTTTTTTATCTGAAATTAGCACTTCACACTTTGAGTTCTTCACAACGATTTAATGCATTCACAAAAACCTTTTGCGTTTATATATGGTCTGCGAGTCGAGGTAATAAGAATGAAATGGTAATTTCAATTCTACCTGCTGTGTCTTGTGGTGGCTTAAAAAAACAACACAAGCAATTTTACGATCTGCAATTTTGTCACAGTGATACCTTCATTTTTTAAAACGGTTGAATAAAAACCCACACAACTATGTTTACGACATGCAAATACATCACAGTGATTTAAAAGGGTTGTAAAACGCTAATTTCTAATAATTTTTTAAATTTCTTTTCTATTACTAAGTTAAATTCATTTTTAGCGCGCTTTTATTAGCTTGGCCTGTATATAACGGAATTTTGAGCTTAATTTTCACCGGTTTCTAGAAGTCTGATTAATTTAAAACTTTGCATACGTATCAAGGACCGATGACAATGCATTAATGTGATGGTGTGGTGACATAAGGTCAACGGCCATAAGGTCAATTGGCCTTATCATCACTTGAATGGCGATAAGTTTGATTGCAACTTTACACACCTATCAAGGCTCGATGACAATGCATTTATGTGATGGTGTGGTGACATAAGGTCAACGGCCATAAGGTCAATGGCCTTATCACCACTTTGAATGGCGATAAGTTGATTGCAAACTTTGCACACCTATCAAGGCTCGATGACAATGATTAAGCGATGGTGTGGTGACATATGGTCAACGGCCATAACGTCAATTGGCCTTATTACCACATAGCCATTTAGCTGATTTTTTCATGTAAAGTGCAAAAAACCGGCGATGTTTTGAAATGTTTGTATGTTAACCCCCAGGGGCGTTTCCAGGGGGTATGCCACTGGCATCGGTGGGTAGGGCCTCCAAAGTTAGTGGGGGTCGGTCATATATTTGGACTCAATTGGAGCACTCTAAATGGGTCAAAGTGGGATTTTTCAAATTTGCCCCTACCCAAAAGTTCGACCCAAATTGGGGGACATCAGAATTCGTTTTAGAGGTATGGTTCCTTCGGCAAAGTTCTTATTTTGATCCCTAGAATACGATTTTCATAGAGCAATGAGCGATTTTTAAATCGACCCGCCCTAATATGTATGCACTATTTACGTATGTATATGGCGGCCGCCGTGGTGTGATGGTAGCGTGCTCCGCCTACCACACCGAAGATCCTGGGTTCACACCCCGGGCAAAACAACATAAAATTTTAGAAATAAGGTTTTTTAATTAGAAGAAAATTTTCCTAAGCGGGGTCGATCCTCGGTACTGTTCGGCAAGCACTCCGAGTGTATTTCTGCATGAAAAGATCTCAGTGAAAACTCATCTGCCTTGCAAATGCCGCAACATAGGTACTTTGGTACAAAGCTGTCGCAACAACTTTTTTTGTTCATTTGACTACTAAAACGGTCAATTACGAATCAACGAGTTGTGCGCAGTTGATTCAACATCTTGTTGCGATGGATAAAAATTGACAGAAATTTCTGTTGATTTACCAGTCTTTTTCTTTCAGTGTGATTTACATCATATCCGACAGCAATTGCCAAGTAACATTTCTGAGTCGTTTTGATAGAATTTTATATACTTTTCAAATTTTATTCTCATGAAAGTTTGCAACATATTTAAAAAATTGATACTTACTGAGATCATAATTCATTCCAGTTCTGATGCTGTAAAGGTTGGTACAGTGTGCATAAAAATTAGTGCATAGAAATAACACCAAGTTGACGAAACCCAAAAAGACGTGAAACAAATTTCCACAGTTATGTTAGTTTTGCTAGTTAATTATAATCGTTGGAAAGGTCTAAAGTTTTTTTATAAGATCCGGAAATCAACCTAGAATAGGTTTATAACCAACAAGTTTAAAGGCTCGTAAGGGCCCAATGATACGAAAAGCCGGTTTTTTACCCGTAACTCACGATTTTGGCGGTGTCGGGGAAACTCTTGTATGCAGTCTCTCTTAGATATCCGAGGTACACTAGAAAATGATATGAACTCCCAGGTATTTCACTTTTGTCGTTTCTGTAACACTGTGTAATTTGAACAGATTTTTGTAATGGCATAAGCTCTTAATTTCAATTAATTTTTTCTGGTTACTGAAATAAGCGCTAAAAACGTAAAAAAAAATTAAATCATGTTCAAAAAATCTGTCTCATCTTTTACACAACATTCATAGCTAAATCCATATATAAAATGTTGAAATTCATTTTTATAAAATAAAGACAAGTAGATATTATTTTTGCATGCAAGATAAAGCGCATTTGATAAAAATAGAGTTTCCGCAGTGCAGTGCATTATTAGCGTGCATAAAATCTAATATTGTGCTATTAAGCAACAACAAGAGCTTACGAGCTATAACAGCGCTAGTGCCAAATGGGGCAAACGATAACTAACACTACTTCATTTGAATTTCGATCAGACTTACCTGAAAAATATCAAAAGAATTTGCTGACATTGTGCCCGGTGAAGCAGACGATTGTGATGAGCTCGGTGTTAATGGCGTATAGGCAGCCATCGATGTAGACAGCGTGTCCACATTGGTGCCCAACAACAATGGATTTGTGGTTGATTGCCCAAGCCTAGGAAATCATTAATGCCAATAGGCGGATCTGAAAAAGGATAATGAGCAAAAAGAAGAGCCAATGTTGTTTAGTATATTTTTCATCATAATGTTTCCGCTACTCATATCTAAAAATACATTCAAGAAACAATAGCATATTGAATCTAAGCGGATGTAAAAATTTTCTTGATAAAATTTCGCCTACATTATGAGACACTGTGGTAATTTATAAACTTGCAAATTTAAGCAATGCATGGTGAAGTTGTGATCCAATTGTTGGCATCTGCTTTTTTTTGGCGCTCATACAAATAATGCTTTAATGACAAATTAAAACAAAGATCAACAATGAGTTGATATAATATATAAATATACTACATCGATAAAGGATACATATGCCCATTAGGATGGAACAAAAAACACCAAGTTTAATCTTTTTGCCTGGGTCATACAACAATTTGTCGCCACAGAAAAAGACCATTTGATATCAACACAGTCCTAGTTCTCATGTTGTATGGTTAAAGTTATTAATCAGTTTCTAAAATTAAAATTCACCACGGAGAAACGGTTTTTAAACTCATAACATCATTATCACAGGGAAAAAATCGGCAGAAGCTGCTGATCGAGACTCAGTAGACTGTTTCAGTTGCGGCGATCGATTTTTTATTTAGTTTGGCCGCCGTTGTGTGGTGATAGCGTGCTCTGCCTACCTAATCGAAGGTCCTACGTAGAAGTCCTGAACAAAGTAACACAAAAAATTTAGAAAGAAATTTATTCAATTAGAAAAGGTTTTTCTAGGCGGGTGTGCCCTTCCGCAGTGGTTTGGTAAACACTACGAGTGTTTGCAATCTTGTATTGCATTGCAATCTTGTTCGAGGTGCCAAACTTCATAAGATTACCTCTACTTAAATAAAGTTAT
>JARSSU010010644.1:0-71628 GCA_029619165.1 Eurosta solidaginis
TAAGCGAGTCATTGTGCCATTTGTCGTGCCTGTAGTCGTCCCATACCTATACATCTGTGATCTAATGCCTTAACTAAATCGTGAAATTTCATGAAAATGAAAACGCAAAATACAAACATATTCCACAACAATAAGTCTCTTAGTCATAACGTATCCAAAAAATGAATAAAATCTACAAAAAGTTATTAAATTCACCAACTCAAATATTTTTAGTTATAAATCCAGATAGAAATCTGGTTCAATTTGTGAGCCAGATAATTTGTTAATTTCTTATCTTTAGTTTGGTACGCTGCCTTTAATACACTACTAATTCAAAATAGGTGGCGCCGCTTGGCTTTGAAACACAATGGCGACATCTGTCTATCACAACTCATGTGGTCACGACCCCTGCTCCTCAAGTCTCCCAATGATCCAGAGCCTTCCCGTTAGAATTGAGCGTAATACGGACTAGAAACTTACTGGATGATGGCTATAGGTATCTTATATAAAATTTCCTTATTTGAAAACGCTCCTGGTGTGTATTCGACACTTCTAACAGCTTTTAATCTAGCCAACATTTTACATTATGTATACATCGTTAAATGTACGTTATTGATTTGGGAATGATATAAACAATATTATACAAATCCTCCCTTGCGAGTGACGATTGCAGGAGATAGTAGAGGGCTGATAACCGTTATTTTTATAATGGACAAAGAGTATGTTATCTATACACAAAAAGTTTCGAAATTGCTTATAATAAATTGAATGAAAAGTTGGATCGACAAACAGTCGATTCTATACCGATCGAAAACTCGTAACAGATTTATGGCTTCTCCGATTATCGAAGGAGGTATGATGATGAGCTGATATGAAGATAGTGCAGCCCAAACGCTTCGCTGGCTAGGTCATGTTATGCAAATAGACAAAGACTCAGGCCAAAAAATTTTCAGTCGCACCCGGTGGGAAGCGTAGGAAGGGTAGAGAACTCCACTAGTTTGGAGAGGCAGCTGGAGGAAGACTTGGTACTCCCAATGGCAAAATGCTCATGCGGTAAGCGCCAATTAATAATGAGTATTAATAGTATGAAAATTTAAAAATTTTTGGTATAAAAAAAAAAATAGTTAAAAAATACTTTTTAAGTATTATTATTACTTCATGTAATATTTTTTTCAATAAAACCGTTTAACTTAAAATTTTTTTAAATAATTTTATTTTCAAGTTTTTAGTCTTTATTAAATTGCCTATTATTTCTCTTCTATTTAGTTCATTTAGTGACACATTATTACAAGGACTCTTTCTGACAATTAGTTACAATCTAAGTCCTCATACATAACCCTCCCAAAGGACTTTACCTCTGCGCCACGTATGCTTGTCCCTCCTCAACTCCAAAATATTTTTGATGTCACTTCTACCGGACGTTGTAATATTTGTTCTTCTATTCTTTATTATGTGTTCCAAATATGGACCAAATCGGACCACAAATACGATTTTTTTGAATATCTCTATCCTTGCGCCACCTAGCGGCAATTTTTTCACAGACCGCTTTTTAATTGAAATAAATATGAACCAAATCGGAACGACAAATACGATTTTTTTAAATATTTCGATCCATGCGCCACCTATCGGAGTTTTTTTCTTATTATTGCATTGTCATCGGGTTCTGAACTATATTCCAAGTTTCAAGCTTGTAGCTTATCGGGAAGTTACTTAATTTCATTACAAATTCGTGCGCTAGCCTGTCAAGTCAAGCTAAATAAAACCGTTTAAAAATAAAAAAATGCAAGGCGCGATAACCTCCGAAGAGATTTTAGGCCTAGCTTCTCTTCCAAATTGCGTCGTCCTCCTTTAATTTTCTTACAAATTGCGGGACGGGAACCTATTTACATGTTTTACGCCGACTAAGATCGGCATCTTCTGAAATGTGTTTGCCAAATTATTTTTTCTAAACCTTTTTATGTTGCCTTTGTCCGGGAATCCAAACCCACAATCTTCGGTGTGGTAGGCGGAGAACACTACCACAACACCACGGCAGTTTGGCAAAAGGCAGGCTCGAAAATTTTTTTTTTTTGTAGCGTGTTGAAAATTTTTTTCCAGAGCCCAATCCTATCGAAAAATGATACCAAATAATTACATACATATGTAGTTATCCGTTTGAAAAAGTGTTTTCGATTGCAAATAACAGGGATCTAAACAATCTTTTTAAAAAGTTAAAAATAAAGGAATGTTACTAGAAAAATTGGAAGTATGTTTAAAAGAGTTTGACTAGGAATGCCAGTCATTTTAGTCATTCTGATTAAGTGCATAGATGAATTTTAAAAATTCGTAAATCTTCTGATGTTTATATCGTAAGCTTAAAAAATGCATTCTCCATGTTAAGTTGATTATCGTTCAAAGTGGTTTTTATCGTCAGTTAAATTCGCACAGGGCATATATAACATACACATTCAAATAGTTAAGACAGTTCTTCAAAAACCCAAAGTCTAAATTTTTGGGATGAATTTAAAAACTATCATTAGCGGTGTCGCTCGGCAAAAAATATTATTTGCTATAGTTTTTCCTAAGAATCTTCTAGTTTCTAGATTATAGATATAGAGTTGCATAAACAATACATTTGTGTGGACATATGCACACACATGTTCAAATATTTATTCTTATAAGGGTGTGTCATTTCTAAGCGATAGCGTTGTCCAAAAACGGCATTTAAATAAAAAATTTTACTATCTATAGAAAAAATTTGCGCAATGAACATTATTGTTGAGTGTAATAGAGCGTCAGTTTAGAGCTCGGTATGATTCGTTAATCGAATGTGCGAATCTCTAATATTCGATATCGATGTCGAACTCGTTTAAGAAAATCGAATAATCGCACATCGTCGATTATTCGGTCTATAATTGCTCGTTTGATCAATTATCGAAATAATCGCCGCTGACGATATTCGAAATTTGAAATTACATAGAGGTAAATTTTTTAGCATAAGGCTCATATTTTTCATTTTAAACCTAGTTTGTTATATCTGGGTTTTCAATACGTTGTACATTTTTCAGTTTTTACAGTTAGGGAATGACCCAGCAGTACCATGTGAAAATATGCTCGTGAACTGTTTCGGCTGTGAGCCACTGCATAAAAAATAGAAGTAACGCTCTGGGCCAGTATATAGGCTACGTCGTGCTTTAGAGCGCGAAGAAAAGCAAAATAATAACTAAGAATGTTACGCTTTTTGCAGCAGAGCAGCAGCGATAGGTAGGATATTTTCTCCCGTAGTATTTTGCATAATTCGCGTCACTACCAGAAGGTTTGATGAAACTATTTCATTGTCATTACGGGATGGTTTTTGGAGCCGTTATCGTGGCTCTCGGTGTCATTTGCGAGGGTCCGCATTGTGATCATTCCTGATGATCTTGTTAAGAAACGAATCTTCGAGGATTGCGTCCGAGGTCATTCAGTAGACGGCCATATTCGGGGGTAATATTCGGATGGTTTGGGTAGATTATTTGGATTTTTGTTTTCCGGTCTATTAATTTGTGATCATCTGCACATTTCAGGTCGTATTTCGTCGTTCTTCTGAGTATGATTCGAGTACGCGATTTGTGATCATTCTCTGATGATCTGGTAAATATTCTCACGATCTTCTGCGTCATGCCTTAGAGTCCGATCTCGGGGTATTTACGGAAAGGTTTGGACATATCTATTGTAACGAATTTACTTGCAAATCCTCTTATTTGCCCTTCTTCTGCTAAGTTCGAATCACTAAACTGTTGAATAAATAACTCCAATATTGAATAATAGAAAATGGCCTTTATTAAAGTACTTCACAATAACACTTATACTTTGCAACTAGCTTGCTTAACACCAAACTGATTAATAGCTCAAATGAACTCTACTATTGCCCGACAGATTGCGTGCTTAATCAATAACTGCTTGATAGCTCAATCAAACTGAATTCCAGCGCCTCTACATTTGCTGCCTTTTATAATCTCTGATTTCAACGTTCGCATCTTCTAGGCGCTTCCATTTCCAGAATCTACTAGTTGCCATCAGCTCTCAATTTCTCAGCTGTAACTACAATTGCACGATTTTATAGCTTCTCTCATTGCATACTTTCAGGAGTATCTCAGATATATGCATGTGTTTGTGCATTGATTCTCCGCTGCTCGTATACGTACATGGTGCATATGTGTAGACGCAATTCATTGATTCGTTTATGTAGATACATAATGATTGAATTATTCATGTGCATCAAGTCACTGCTTAGCATCGGCTTAGCCACGATAGCATCGCTCAGTGCTGCTAACATTCGTTACACTATTTTGGGGCTCTTCCCGGTCAGTTGCTGATCGGCTTGTGTAATTTGGTTTGATATTGGGGGCTATTTCACGGTACTCCAGGGTCTTGATCCTCACATAAGCAGCAGCTGCTTTGTCAACGGCTTTAAAAGTTACTATATTACTTATTCTGTCCAACTTGCAGCATTTAGGCTTCTTTATTACGAGGTATATGAGATTGCAATTATGTTGTCTATTACAAAATACTATTGGTGTAATACTGGCATACATGACTGATGCACGTGAAGTGCTCTACTTGTCTAGCCACTATTTCGTTATTATTTAATAGCAAGTAAGAACAATTTCTAGGAAGTGTTAGGGATTGGCGCATCTCAAATTTTTCGAAATAGGTTCAAAATTGTTTGAAATAATATCAAAATAAAACTCATAAATAAAGCCGAGCATGTCTGGTTATTTAATGATCTCTCAGCATGTAATTCTTACCGTCTGCATTTTTGCGATTATGGACTGATTTAAATTAAATTTGAATTTTGTCAGTTAAGAAAAAATGTATCATAACATAGTAATGATAAATAATTATTGTTAGGCCTCGAGTCTCGATTCGAACCCGCGATTTATATTTTTTTATTTTTCTGACGCGGCATTTGCAAAGCCTTATAAGAATTGAGGTTGTTATGTCCCTCTCTATCTAATAAAGATGAGAAGTACTCCCTCCATGACTTAAGTACGCTCTGTATGTTGTTTACCGGGTCGCCACTTCAGTCGTCCCTCGACACCGTCCGTGATTTTTGTTTATCTTCACTTTATTGCCTACTCAGTTACAAAGTAGCACTTGTTAGCAAGAGTTCCCTCATAACTTTGCACGCTATATACGCCATGTAGCAGGTCGCCGTTATCATTCCTGACGAAATTTTCACCAATCTAGAAATCTTCCGTTAATCCCGCAATTTTCTGTATAATCAGCTATCAGCTTCTCGCACTTACGCTTTCGGTGTCATATTTTGTATTCTAGGAAGTCGTATATCTTCTTTCTTCGGTTCACGGTAGCTCTTCCATACACCGCGCGTTGCTGTGTCCGCACTCAGTTGGGCCTGTAGGCAGCATCCTTAAAGTCGAATGAAGTTCGCCATTAATCATGGTAACAACGTTTTCCGTGCTCGCTAGTAACCTATGGAGTCCACTGCTTGATTACATCGTCAGTTCGAACTTTGCTCTCACGAACAGGTTGTTGTTGTTGGTTTTGGGTAGTGTTTAAGATGTTGATTGTTCTTTGCCGAATATGTATCCGATACGTTCCGATAACAATCACCATTATGGTCGGGCTAGTGACCATCTCGGGAACGATTTAATATGACCTCATTGCACCGTCTACGACACCTCCCTTGCCCATCCTTGTATTAAAGTCGCCAAGCATTCATTTTTTCACGCCAGTAACTTTTTTATTTAACATATTCGCAAATAAATGTTACATTAAACAAGTAAGGTAGGCTAAGTTCGGGTCTAACCGAACATTACATACTCAGCTGAGAGCTTTGAGACAAAATAAGGGAAAATCACCATGTGGGAAAATGAATCTAGGGTAACTCTGGAATGTGTTTGTATAAGATGGGTATCAAATTGTTAAAGAGTATTTTAAAAGGGAGTGGACCATAGTTCTATAGGTGGACGCCTTTTCGAGATATCGCCATAAATATGGACCAGGGGTGACTCTAGTATGTGTTTGTACGATATGGGTATCAAATTAAAGGTATTAATGAGGGTTTTAAAAGGAGTGGGCCTTAGTTGTATATGTGAAGGCGTTTTGGGATATATCGACCAAAATGTGGACCAGGGTGACCCAGAACATCATTTGTCGGTACTGCTAATTTATTTATATATGTAGTACCACGACAATATTCCTGCCATGATTCCACGGGCTTTTGATTTAGCCCTGCAGAACTTTTTCATTCTCTTCTACTTAATATGGTAGATGTCACAGCCATTTTACAAAGTTTTTTCTAATTTATATTTTGCGTCAAAAAACCAATCCAATAACCATGTTTCATCCGTTTTTTCGTATTTGGTATATAATTATGGCACTCATAGTCGGATTTCGGCCATTTTTTATAACAAGATAAACGTGAGTTCAGATAAGTACGTGAACTAAGTTTAGTAAAGATATATTGATTTTGCTCAAGTTATCATGATAATGGCCGAGCCGAAGGACAGACGGTCGACTGTGTATAAAAACTGGTCGTGGCTTCAGCCGATTTCGACCATTTTCACAGAAAACCGTTATCGCCATAGAAGCTATGCTCTTATCAAATTTCAAAGGATTGGTAATTTTTGTTCGACTTATGGCATTAAAAGTATTCTAGACAAATTAAATGAAAAAGGCGAGCCACGCCCATTTTTTAAATTTCTTTTATTTTTGTATTTTGTTGCACCATATCATTACTTGAGTTGAATGTTTACATAATGTACTTTTATACTGTAAAGATACTAAATTTTTTGTTAAAATATGACTTTTAAAACTTTTTTTTTAAAGCGGGCTTGTTCGTCATCCGATTTTGCCAAATTTTTATTTAGCACACATATAGTCATAGGAGTAACGTTCTTGCCAAATTTCATCATGAAATCTTCAACGACTGCCAAATTGCAGCTTGCAAAACTTTTAAATTACCTTCTTTTAAAAGTGGGCGGTGCCACGCTCATTGTCCAAAATTTTACTAATTTTCTATTCTGCGTCATAAGGTCAACCCACTTACCAAGTTTCATCGCTTTATCCGTGTTTGGTAATGAATTGTCGCACTTTTTCGATATCGAAAAAGTGGGTGTGGTTATAGTCCTATTTCGTTCATTTTAAATAGCGATCTGAGATAAGTGCCCATGAACTTACGTACCAAATTTCATTAAGATACCTCAAAATTTACTCAAGTTATCGTGTTTACGGACAGACGATTGCTAAATGAATTTCTTTTTTCTCCCAGATAATTTTGATATATAGAAGTCTATATCTATCTCGATTAGTTTATGCCCTTACGGGGTACCGTTATGCGAACAAAATTAATATAATCTGTGAGCTCTGCTCAGCTGAGTATAAAAACATGGCCTTGACTATGTCGGTATGGTCACTGTGGAAGACGTCGCAAGGCCCTATTGTCATTCTGCCTTGTGCGTTGATGGCGCTTCCTTATATTACCGCCAGCCTTTGCCTTTATTCCTTAAATGAAGGCCTGTGAAATGTTAGGGCGAAATCTAATAAATGGTGCTTCGTCAAGTTCTTTTTCACCTGACCATGCTGATGCAATTTTTTATTTTTTATTTATGCTGATGCAATGAGGGCTTTTCCTTGTAGTACATACGCAGTAAGTCGTATTTGCTGTTAACTAAAATAAGCTGAATCTTTATGAGCAGCTTCTTTCTCCGATGCGCCCAACTTTTTGATCTTCAGCGATTACCAAATGGTGGCATTCGTATATGCATATAACGCTTTTTTTCAGCGGTTCGATTTGACAGCTACACACAATACCCAAAAGATGTCGAAATGATATTTATCAATCCTTGTTGGCGGCCACCGTGGTGTGATGGTAGCGTGCTCCGCCTACCACACCGTATGCCCCAGGTTCACACCCCGGGCAAAGCAACATCAAAATTTTAGAAATAAGTTTTTTCAATTAGAAGAAAATTTTTCTAAGCGGGGTCGCCCCTCGGCAGTGTTTGGCAAGCGCTCCGGGTGTATTTCTGCCATGAAAAGCTCTCAGTGAAAACTCATCTCCCTTGCAGATGCCGTTCGGAGTCGGCATAAAACATGTAGGTCCCGTCCGGCCGCAATTGGAAGAAGAGCTCGGCCTTAGATCTCTTCGGAGGTTATCGCGCCTTACATTTATTTTTTATAATCCTTCGAGAGATATGCTAGTATCCACTTGAGCTAGAATGTGATTCAAGCCTAATGCTGACACTGTATGAGCTTCCAGTTCATGTTCAAGAATACTTTATGAAAAACTTGTGCCTACACAATCTACATTTAGTTTACTGATGGTCACAACATAAGTTCTCTCTTTTTTCTAATCCAGGTAATGAAAGCGCTTTGCTACAGCGCCAAATTGATAGCTGGATATCATGCCACACGTAATCCCGATTTGGCGAAACGCTATGCCATTACAAGTTCACGTATTTCGGGCGCACGTGCTACCCTCCGTCTAATCGATGATATTCCTATGATACAGTATGCCTTGGAATATGGCTTGGGTGCTCAGGAGCCAGATCGACTTATGGCTGTATTGGGAGTCACAGCAAATGTTGTTGACTTACTTTATTATCCAGTAGAGAAAATTTGTTGGCTTTCTGAACACAATATAGTCGATGTCAAAAATGCGGATGCTTGGGATGTGCTTAATTCGACACTATGGGTACTTTCCGTTTACCTAAACTTAATGAGGTAAATGCAACAAATATAGATATATTGTCTATAATTCGTAGCTAATTTGATTTTCCTAAGCCAGTCAATTAATTTGTTTATTTATTTATCCATAGAACATTACGCAATTTCACATTAAATCACAAAAGGTGAATGCGGCGCAAGTTGCTAAGTGAGTATATGAGTTTGTGTGTATGTTCATTAGGGTGTTTAAAAAATATTTGTCTTTCGATACCTTTCATATAATAAAATTAGTTCGTTTTTATGCAAAGGACCAATTGAGTAGAAAAGTTGACCCCCAGCGGGTTAGGGGGCTTAGAATATACCGACTAAAATACCAAATTGATTCAAGGGGTTTTGTAGCGCAACCCTCTCAAGGGGTTGCCAGCGCAATATATAGCTTCTCCAACCCAATTGTCAACCTCAACTATCCATGGCGAATCCTGTTTCATTAACAGCCGAGGCTCTGGCGACCCCAAGTTCCTCATGGAACTAGGGTGTGGGGAGGGCGAAATGACTTAGAAGGTTTAATGAGGTCATATAAATCGTTCCCGAGATGATCGGGCTAGTACCTTGATGGTGCTTTGTTACCGGAACGTACCGGATCTATATCCGGCAAAAATCATCAACTTCGATAACATTCCCCAAAGCTTTCGGGGAGTGTCTTTATCGTTAATACAACAACAACAACAGTAGAAAATGTATTTCTTAATACTGCCAATTTATTGTTTTATTATCGTCAAGTTATCGCTTTGTTATCAGCTTGATGTAGCCGAATAATCGGTTTCTATTGGTTTATTGACTTATTATCGACGGGTTATAGCCCTGCAGCGAATATGAGAGACAGTAACTCAAATCGACAGTTTCGCAACAGAGGTTTAACAACTACCGCCGAACTGGTGCTAATCGGATGCTGAACAGCGCTGAAACCTGAGGAGTATGTATTTGAATTCATTAATCAAAGGCTGCGACCATTGCAAAGCCATCTTCGACAGAACCAGTTAAGAATGCGACCTGTAAAGGGGGACTATTGCCATTTCGTAGCGCATCACAATTTTTCAGGGATGCACCTTAACGTTAAGCTAATCGTTTATCAAAAAATTTCCACCGTTTCCGTTGAAACACTTCGAAATATTATCGATAAAGAAATTATCAAGATAAATTGTATCTCGTTTTTAACCGAAACGAAAAGCTTTCGTTAACGCTATAAACGTTAAGAAAAACGTGATACTTTATGTTTGAATTGTGCTGGCAATGCTATAGCCATGGTGAAGCCGTAAGGTGGCAACAACGAGCGCACATACACACACAAACTCTATGTAATTTGTTTGTGTAATTCGTTGGTCGTAATGTCAAAAATACTCTGAGAAATGTTCGTACTGTCAAAATTCATGAGAAAAGTTGCAATCAGCTTGGATAATGCTTTCACCTTTAATGACTCCGCCATCAATCAGCTTTGCCAGCATAGTTTGAAATTAATAATCAACATAAACGATTTGATTTCGTTTTGATATGGCAGAAAACGAAACGAAATCATTTCGTTAATTTGACGATCTTAACGTTAATAACGAAACGAAATGACTTCGTTTCGTTTATTAACGTTGATTATCGTAACGAAATGATATCGTTTCGTTGGTTAAGCATGCCTGCAATTTTTAAAGTGCCTGTTTAAGGCACTGCGAAGGGACAGAACTAGTTCCAATACTGTTTTTTAATTCTATAGCTCTGTGCTAATGCGAGTCGTTGCAGGGAGATGTGTCATCGATTTTATATTAAAGTTTTACCGCTATCTTTTTAACTACAAACTTTTCTATAAGTAATCGTTATTTTTTCGATAACACATATATACATTTCGATAGCAACTCAAAAACTTTTTGATAAAAAATCGATAACTGTGGGATAATAAATCAAGAGCATGTCGATTAAAAATTGGTAACTCCAATAAAAAATTGTTAGCTTTCCCAAAGTTTTTGGTTAACATATCGATAACTTTTTTCCAAGTAATCAATATTAATGAGATAACTTTTCGGTAACAATCCGATAAATTGTAGATAAAAAATCGTTAGGCCTTGATATTAATAGTTTTAAATTTTTTCTTTCCTTTTCTTTCCTTGTCTTGCCTAGCAATGGAACGATACGAGTTTTGAGAGCGGAGTATCAATGTTTTTCCTAAAAAATATTCGACTTTTCCATCCTCGATAGCGTTTACCGAGTATTGAATAAAATATCGATAATAACTCGATACTTTCCCCCGATACATACCAAGTGCCTACGGTCTACTTGTTTCAGTACAACAAACTACACTACATTAACACAAAAACTTGAGCAAAAACTGAGATATCTTCACCAAATCTCTTCCACGAGCTTATCTGAACTCAAGATATCGTCGACGATGCGGTAAAAGCTGCTTTTCATTCAAAACTACTTTTTCTTTCTGATAGAGTAGAGAACAATTTCAGCACATGGTTGTAACAGAAAAGTGTGTGTTTAATGTCCAGAATCGCTAAAAAATTTGCTGGACGGATTTGGCAGCTTTTAGCTCGTCGTCGAATTACGCACATCCTTTTATCTAATTTTTTTTATCTATATTTATAATCTTTTTCGAAAAGCAAAGTAAAATCGGCTCCAATCGTAGTAGAATTCAAAGGCTAAAGCTTAAAAGTTTAAAACTGTTCGAATGATTAGATTAATCGAGTATCCGATTTAAGATTTCTGTACGTTTATTAATGGAATTTCACTATTCGAATAGTTGATTACTTTATGTTATTTGTATTATTGCAACTCAACGAATATTCGAATACCTTATAGATTTTTATTTATTACGTATATGCCATGTATGAACCAGATATGTCTTCTTTGTTGAATTTGATCGTCTACCAAATATCGAAATATTTGAATAGCACATCTTAGAATTGGTGT
This sequence comes from Eurosta solidaginis, assembly GCA_029619165.1. Classification (NCBI taxonomy): domain Eukaryota; kingdom Metazoa; phylum Arthropoda; class Insecta; order Diptera; family Tephritidae; genus Eurosta; species Eurosta solidaginis. The sequence goes on from JARSSU010010644.1 coordinate 11,584, forward strand.
GCTAGAAATGTTTTTTCAGCTATCCGATTCTGGTGAGGAAAACGTAAGTAAACATACAAAAATTTCGAGAATTATCGTTTTGGTAACAGTTTCAAAAAATCGAAATTTTCCCCAATTTCTGGGAGTATTTTTGTGTTCATTGCGAATATCCATAGCAAAAGACACACAGAAGAAGTTTATACATCTGACCCTTCTACGAAGAAAAATACGCTCGCAATTCACCGAGTTGTGATGAATAACCATCGGCTTATATGATAGCTTTGAACACCTATTTCTCGAAAAATTTGTATGAAACTAAAAAAGTGTCCCATATTTTTTGTTTTTCTTGGTCCTAGTATAACGTGTATAAGGTGTTAAAACGCATCAATGGATTACCTTTTATATAGCATATTGGATTACAATTAAATCCACCTAGGGAAAAATCGCCAATTTACGATTATTCGATTGCAACTAATCGAATTCTGAAAATCTAATATTAGAGCATTCGAATATTCGATTAATCGAATATTATAAGCTCTAGCAGCAACCCTCTAAAATCTGCATGCCGATCTGCTTAGAATAAGGCAAAACGTCAATTACATGAGAGCGCCTGAATAATCATTTCATTATTATCCGCGTTATTTTTACAAATCGAAGATTGTCGATCGAACGTTGCAAATGTTTATACCTAGGTTTTCAGTGCTGAAGGAAATCACATTTAAAGTTAATTATAAATTGAGGCCACTTTATTTATATAAAATTTTATCTTCATTTTCAGTTCACAAATAGATAATAAATTACTGAAAAAACATCGCCTCGAGCTACTTTCCGTACTAAGACTTACGCTCGACTTCACTCATGCTGTCAGTACTCTGCCCAAGGGTTATCTTTGGGGTAGCAAATTATCCACATTTCAAGTGGGTGCAATCGGTACGCTCTCCGCAGCGATTGGTATTTATCAAATATTTGCGAAGCGGCGATTAAATGAATGAGTATAAAGCACATAAAATTCCTGCAGATACACGATGGTAAGGGAGCTGAAAATTGAAGACATCGTCAAGTTTGTTTTCTTGACAATATTAAAAACTGCGCAAGCAGTGCAAATCAATATACTAAATGACAATGCAAGCTCGTCTTTAAGATTGTAATATGTGATAGTGCAATTAATATTTTTTACTATATAAGATAAAAATAAAATTTAGTAAGTAGTGAGTATTTGTACTATGCACTTGAATGTAATATCTTTGCACATACATATTCATATGTATGTATGAATGATTGTTAAATCAAGTACAATGCATCTGAAGAAATATATATATATATATATCACATACAAGTTTGTTTTAATGCATTCTGCTGAGTAGGTGACAAAATAGCTGTGTTTTTTAAACGGTTTTATTTAGGTTGACTTGACGGCCGGCCGTTGTGAACGAATTTTGTAATTAAAATTTAAGTAACTTCCCGATAAGAAACAAGCTTGAAACTTCGAATATAGTTCAGAACCCGATGACAATGCAATAATACGAAAAATATCGTCGCTAGATGGCGCAAGGATCGAGATATTCACATAAATCGTATTTGTGGTCCGATTTGGCTCATATTTGGAACACATAATACATACAAGAATAGAAAGCAACTTATGAAAAAATCGCCGCTAGGTGGCGCAAATATCGAGATATTCAAAAAAATCGTATTTTGTGGTCCGATTTGGTCCGTATTTGGAACAAATATTACATACAGTCCGGTAGAAGTGACATCAAAATATTTTGGAGTTGGAGGAGGGACAAGCATACGTGGCGCAGAGTCGAGTAAAGTCTTTCGAAGGAGTATTATGTATTGAGGACTTAGATTGTAACAAATTGTCAGGAAAGAGTCCTTGTAATAATGAGTCAATAAATGAACTAAATAGAATGAGAAATAATAGGCACTTAAATAAGGACTAAAAACTTGAAAATAAAATAATTAAAAAAAATTTTTAAGTTAAACGGTTTTATTGAAAACTATACTTACATGAAATAATAATAGTACTAAAAGCTAGAAATAATTAGGTAAGTCCTAGGTACTAGCCATCACACTCCTCATCATCTAGGGCGTTGATCAGACCATTAAATAAAAGCGTTGGACGCGTCAAATTTTGTTACGATATGTAAATTTTTCTTCGAGTTATGGCTCCCGAAACATTGAAAATTGCTTAGACAAAAAGAGGCCGTGCCACACCTATTTCAAAATTTTTAGTGTTTTCCAATTTAATGTTATAATTCAATTTAGAAATAAAATTCTATTGATACTGTGACGAATATTAGCAACACTAGGGATACTATCATCTCTAAGCCGATACTAAGCAGTCACTTGTATCTACATGAACAAATCAATCATTATGTCTACACATATGTACATACAGCAGCGGAGAGACACTCATAAAAGTATGCAATCATCACCAAAGTAGTTCTCACACATACACATGCATATTTCTGAACTAATAAATTCTAGAAGGAGAAACGCCTAGAAATATGCGAACGAGGAAACCGAAGAGTATAAAAGCAGAACCAGCTGAGTCATGAGCAATCAGTTTGATTTAAGCACGCTATTGGTTGCGAAGTATAGATGTTATTGTGAAGCATTTTCAAAGTAGTCCAATAAAGACCATTTTGCATTATTGAATATTGGAGTTATTTTACTCAACAGTTTAGCGATACGAACGTTAGCAGGAGGTTGTAAATAAGATGAATTTCAGTAAATTCAGTTACAATGCAAAGCTCTTTTTCGCTAAGATATAGCTTATTATTTTGGTCCACAACCCTTTTAAAAATCTTTATATAAAAGTGGGTGTGGTCCTTAACCGATTTAGTTAATTTTTCTTCAAAGCATTCCTTATAGTAAAGGCAACCTCTCTGCCGAATTTTGTTACGATAGGTTTAACGATTTTTGATTTATGATTAATAATATTTGTAAACATGATTTTATTACAAGTGGGCGGTGCCACGCCCATTTAAAAAAATTCAAATTTTTATCAAGAGTCTCAATATCAGTCGACACGTCAAATTTCAACATTCTAGGTGTATTATTTGCTAAATAATCAGGTTTTTTGGGTTTTCCAAAATGATATATATATAAAAAGTGGGCGTGTTATCATCCGATTTCGCTAAATTTTCAATACCAATCTCAAGATTATAGATATATCAATATTTACTCAAGTTATCGTGTTAACGGACAGACGGACATGGCTCAATCAATTTTTTTCGATACTGATGATTTAGATATATGGAAGTCTATATCTACCTCGATTCCTTTATACCTGTACAACCTACGGTTATCCAATCAAAGTTATAATACCCTGTGTACAAGTACAGCTGGGTATAAAAAGTGTGTTTCTCCACTATTCTCCACTTTCAATTTTCAGATACGTTATGCACTATGACCTAAAAGGTTTGTATCCCAACTATTTATGCAAATACTACTACTATGTGTGATTCTCCAAGAGCTTAAAGTTTGAAGCTCTACCATTTATTCAAAACAAAAGTGGTTAAAATGTCTTTACCCTTTCAGAAGTTATGACTAATAAAATATGGTTCCACTTTAAGGGTCGGATTCTGTAGGACGCCGTGACTGATTGCGTCGCAGTAATTCACTGAAGTAAAAGAATGCTCTTAACTTAAGGTAATTTACGATTTTTCTTGAAAAGTAAAGAATTTTTTTTAAGTATAGGGAAAATGCTAATATTTGACCGCTTATCAAACAAGGTAACTATTTTAGTTATTCTAGTAAAACTTGTTTTAATTAGGCCACTTCAAAAATTTTGTCCCGGCTGCCAACATGCAAAGTACCGAATAGATGAGATGAAAGACGCGATGACCTACGGAGAGATTTTAGGCCGAGCTTCTCTCCAAATTGCGTCGTGCTCCCTTTAATTTTTCCTACAAATTGGCGTGACGGGACCTACTTGTTTTATGCCGACACCGAACGGCATCTGCAAGGCAGATGAGCTTCCACTGAAAGCTTTCCATGGCAGAAATACACTCGGAGTGCTTGCAAAACACTGCCGAGGAGCGACCCCGATTAAAAAAATTTGTTTGTAATTGAAAAAAATTGTTTCTAGAGTTTTGATATTGCTTTGCCCGGGCATGAACCCAGGATCTTCGGTGGCCGCGGGTACGGAATAAATACTAAAAAAAACACTCCTCAGAAGATAAACATTGAAGGGGTTTTTTGCAATAAGCAGAGAAATTTTTTTCTTCAATTTATTATATGAGTTCTTATAACATTGAGATTAATTTCATGGATATGTAAAATTTTATTCCTATGGCCGAAAATTATACCAATTTTGGAAAAAAAATTTAATTGAGTGTAGAATTGATATCTATCTGTGTTAGAGATTTACAGAGTTTCGATGGCTTTGGGGCAGGGGCACTCCCCAGTTCTTTCGAAAGTTGTTGAGAATTCGGAAAAACGGTGATATCTTCGGCCATCATTTCTTCAGAAATGTCCTATCGAATAAGTGACTTGCGCGATAGAAAATGTTGGCAGTGTTATTATAAATCTTTCAAAATAAATTCAAAATTTTTTTTTGTGTTTAAATCCTTTATTGGTATACTTATTATTCTCATACATTTCAAATTCAACTTATAATACAGGCGCATATGTATATTGTCATACTCATTTAATTATTATTATATTTATGTATATTTGCTTATGTATATATTATTCAAATATTTCGTTTTACTTTGCTCACCATTTTTATTTATTTTAAAATTTTGAAATAATAGTTTAATTATTTTTTTATTGTTGATTACAATTTTGTTTGAATTAGTTTTTGTTGTAACTATTTTAGAATATATGAAAATATTACTCAAGTTTTATTTATTGTGCTATTTTTTTGTTTGTTTGTTTGTAAATTAATAAGTCTATGGTTTTCTCAAAATTAAATTAATTTGTTTTTATATATGGTTTGCTTTTGTTGCTATCTGTGTGTTGGTTTTAAATCAAGCATTTTAAAGTTTTGCCCAGTAGTTATCTATTTTAGTTTAAATGTTTTTGAATTACTAATCATAAGTGAACGCTTTTAAATAAGTTCATAAAAATAAATACATAAATGTGTGTGTATAGGTGCTGATAGTTATTTACGTAAATGTTTACGTTCTTTTATTATTTAACTTGTTGTAATTTGCTGTTTAAATTGCATAAATATTGTATGTAGATATATGCTATTATGAATTTCATGTATATAAGTAATTTTATATATGAATGCTTTCTTTTGTTTTAAGTTTTTTGCAGTCAGCTGTTTATTCGTTTATTTTAAGCATTCTTAATATTACTTTTTATGAGCTATTTTTTTCAATTTATTAATAGTCCTATCTAAATTTTTGTTACCTTATTTATTATTTGCTTATTATTATTTTTTAAATTTTTTACTACTGTATGCAAGTATTTGGTTATGTTTTGAAATATGTTTTTAGTTCGAATATTCTATTTAACTTTGCTTTTGTAGTTTAATGCTTTGATTTTTTTATTCAAATACATCGGAATTGATAGAAAAAATCAACTGTTGAATATGTAAGGACATAAAATATATTGAAAAAATTTAAACAAGCTTTTGGTTTCTGAACAATGGTCACTTCAAAGGAGTGATTGGCGAAGCTCATCCGTAACCCGAACAATAGTTTGCTTCGCTTCGTTACGGCATACGAAACGTGTATCTAATACCCCATACAAGAATCTTAGGAGTACGTTCATCGAGTAAACATGCACCAGAGAACGCCACGGTGTATGTCTGTCGGCCAATGATTTATTTTATCACGATTTTTCGTCAACAGTTGCCAAATTTGGTCCTGAAACAAACCGAGGTCAGCTAACTGCCATCATCAGTACCATTTTTGGAACGAAAAAGAAGGGAAAAATCCTCCGACGTGGCGCCTGAAGTAATAACTAGGCCCTCAGTGAAGCTATGAGAAGGACTTACAAAATTGGAAAAATGCAAATTGCAATAATGTTATCAACGAGGTTTACGACAAAGCCATGGATAGCCGACATAGTTATGGATGTATTAAATGACCCTACATCGAAGCTGAAACAAAAGTTCAAAATTGTCATACAACTGCTGGTTAAGTACTTTGCCGTCATAAAAAGAAAAGGATTTAGACACCATATTAAACACGCTAAGAAATACCATAACAAACTAAAATTCACTTTTGAAATCGAGCGGGACGGTAACATTCCTTTCCTAGATACACGTATCCTCTCATATAGTTCCGATGCTTCCAGTCCAGAACATTCCATGAAAAATCGTGAATAATAACCGCCGATTTTGGAATCAGCGGTATCAGCTTAACAAAAAAAAACTTGGTAAAGAAATAGAAAAACAAAATTAAATAAGCATCAACACTTATTTCGCGCAATACATATAAGCTATAGCTTCAAGCTTGTCTTAAGGTCGAAAACTATAGAATGCGAACGATTTTTCTTATACCACCGTGCAATACTCCATATGCGCCGTTTATTTTGAAAGTGGTTTAAGTCCATTTTTTTATATTGAGATATTTAATGGCGGCCACCGTGGTGTGATGGTAGCGTGCTCCGCCTATCACACCGTATGCCCTGGGTTCAACTCCCGGGCAAAGCAACATCAAAATTTTAGAAATAAGATTTTCAATTAGAAGACAATTTTTCTAAGCGGGGTCGCCCCTCGGCAGTGTCTGGCAAGCGCTCCGATTGTATTTCTGCCATGAAAAGCTCTCAGTGAAAACTCATCTGCCTTGCAGATGCCGTTCGGAGTCGGCATAAAACATGTAGGTCCGGTCCGGCCAATTTGTAGGGAAAAATCAAGAGGAGCACGACGCAAATTGGAAGAGAAGCTCGGCCTTAGATCTCTTCGGAGGTTATCGCGCCTTACATTTATTTTTATTTTTTTTATTTAATAGTTTGTGTTTGACTTGTTTCAAAATGTTGCTAAGTAGTATAACTTTTTTTATGGCTTTGTGACCTTAAACATGTTAGAATATATAACGTAATATGTTTTGTAAACTTTACTATAAAAATAAGCTGTGCTTCAGAACCTTAAATGTATTTAAACCACTTTCAAAACTAATAAAATTACTTTTTGTTTGCGAAAAGGAATAAGTCCACTTATTTTTAAGATTTTAAATAATAGAAATTGTGAATATTTTATCTTTGATGTAGATGAATGTAATAGCTTTCAAGTTAGATACAAATTTTTGTTTATGTAATTAAAAAAATGTTTTTAAAAATAAATATTAATTCATTTATTAAAAATTAAATTTACATTCATTTATTTATTAAGGATATATTGAAGATTTTGCCATATTATTTCTCCTCATTTAGATTATATGTGGGGTTGTTAAAATATTCATGGTGCATACATAGGTTGTATATACCTTAGTAACTTCATCATATCCTTATAATTAGGAGTTGAAATGGGACGTACATTTTTGTATAATGGTGTTAATTTTATTTTGTTGAAGTTCCTTGGTCTTCCCGACAAGGTAATAAATCAAGTATTTTGAACTCTTTATCCACTTTCATAGATTCTTTATAAAGTATTTTATAGGGTGCATTTTTTATAAATCGCATCCAACATATCCTTAGCCAATTTACAGGTCGCCACTAGAGTTTTTTAATCTTTTATGAATTGCTTCTTCAGATAATAATAATAATAATAAATTTTAATAAATATTAAATAATAGTTTTATTTCAGTAGACATAAACCAGTTTCAAAATAATTTTTTTTTGATTTTGTTAGCTAAGTAATTTTCAAGTCTCCAAAATCATAGCGATTTTAATGATACTACAAATTGTTTATAAAAAAAAGATTAAATAGCAATATGATTGTTGTTATCATTAACTTATTTAAAAAAAATGGAATTAAGCCACTTTCAAAATAACGACTCTATATATCATTGAAAAGTTACTTGTTTTCAATTGCGTTTTCTGGAAATATAATAATACTAATAATAAAAAAAATAAAGTTTTCCAATGAAAATAATATTTTTTTACCCGAGCATCACTGATACCCACTGAAAACTACGGAAAAACTTTTAAGAAAAGCACTTAATAAGCATATTTATAAATACGATTTAATATAATAAAAAAACCTCCAAAAATGTACTTATGAGAGAAATATTAAATTTTCAAACCATTTTATCTAAGAAAACGTTTTTATTAAGTCATGCCATATAAGCTGAGTACAACAATTAAAAAAAAAGTTTTAGTGAATTGGAGATATGAAAAATTTTGGGTGGTACACTTGGGATATATTTTACCCCATACATCATACAAAATGTGGTCCAACAGTTTAGATTTATGTATGCGAATTCCCATTATTCTATTTTTTTTAATTAAAGTTTACTGCTTAAAACTTGAACTGACTCAATTTTTGCGTACTATTTTATATTTATGATTCTTGTTTTTAATACATATTGCAATATTTTTTGACTATTATACTAATATGTAGAAGCTATTATTGTATTATTTTTATATAATTTTTATTTTAATATAATTTTTTATATACATATGTATGTATATGATATTATATGTATGAGTGTGTATGCATATCTTATAGGAAGCTATTTAAATGGCACTGCAGTATTTTTTTCATGTAAGGTGGGAAAACAATTAGAATATTTGCGTTTTTTGCTTTTTCATTCTTTTTTCTATTCTAGTTTTTATTTTCTCATATTAGTAGCATAAAATGGTTTTTTTTTGTATTTCTTGCTTTGCGCTATATGTAAATATTATAATACTAATTTTTATTTATTTTAAATTTTTTTTGTAATGTTGGTATGAAAATACTTGTTGATTTTTGTTTCATTAAATAATTGTAAAATTTCTACATACAAAAATACCCTGCACTTTCCAATATTGAGGGTTTACTAAACTACATTTATGTAAACATAATAAATGTATACATGTTTATTTAAAATTAGCCCCAAAGCTATGTTTAAAAGCATTATGAGCTTTATTTAGATGTTTGTTTGTGTTTAATATTTAATTTTTATAGAACAAAATTTTTTTTATTTTACATAAACTAACTCAAAATAAAATTTATTAAAATTAATTTTAAGCTAAAATATTGGTTTATCTTATCGGGTACTACGTTAAAAATGATTTGTTTCACCATTTATTTCACATTACCACCGTTTTTTTTATTTACTTTATATTTTACTGAAATGCAATGAGTTTTAAATTGAAGCTTTAAAAGGTCAGTACACTGCCAGACAAAATGCCTTGACGGTATAATCGAAAGAAATTTACGCACTGTCCGGGTTTGCTGTATTTTATTATTGTAATTTACTCAAATACTAGTAGACTAACCTTTATCAGTGGCTTCGTCCACACAAAGAAAATAAAACATGAAGTTTCGTTAAACTGAAAATATAAATTTTGTATATAGGCTGCGCATCGCCCACTTTGCAAAATTTCTTGGGTTTATTTGACAACAGTTAATAAGTTTATAGTCAGAGTCCTACGACTTCATACAAACTGCTCCCAGATCTCTATACAAAAGTCTAGAAAATAGTTCGGAAACGGTCCCGAGCGATCCTGAGAATAGCAAAATGTTAACGCAGCACTCGAAATATACGGAATTAATTCCGAGTATAAATAATTGTGCTGAAATGATCTCGACTAGCTCTCAAATATCCCATTATTGCGTTGATGGGCCTGATATTACCCCGATAGTCTCAGATCAAATTCTCAAAACCGCCTGAAAGATATCGTCAAATATTCCCGAATCGACAGAAAAAACCAAAATTTTCCCCAAATTATCGCAAAATTATCTCGAAATGATCCTGAAATAGCAGCAAAACGTACGAAAAATGATAGGAAGATAGTACCTAAATAACCCGAAAACAGTCCCCAATTGATCCAGGATAGTCTAGAATCAGCCCTAGTTCATCCTGAAAACAATACCGAAACAATCCAGAAGTGGTCTCCATATGAACATAATATATTCGAAAATGGTCGCGAAACCATACCGAAGTAGTCCGGAAATGAGGCCAAAAACAGTTCACAAATAAAGTTGAAGTGATCTCAAAAAAGTTCTGAAATTAATTCGAAACATTCATTAAGCGAATTCATAAAGGTCGCGGAAGTAGTCCATGCTGCATTGTGTCAAAAATACAACGCCCAGTTTTGTGAAATTTCTTAGATGTTAATATATGTGTGGACCCAACCGTTAAGAGCTCTTGATAATCAATTAGCCGATTAATACAAGTTTTTTAATAAAATAATCGATTGTCACTAATGGACTAGTTGTTTGTTTCCGATTAGAGACAGATTCGAATATTCGGGGTTTTTTCTTTAGTATGTTTTTATGAAGTTCTGCGCTTCGTAAAAATGTGTGGAGATTTGTGTAAACCATCTGCAGCTACATATTTTGCACTTTTTGGCATCGTCGGTACTGGATTAGAAGTTCCATATACAGCTACGTTTCTGGAAACTTATTTTGTTTTTTTTTGTTTGAGTGGAACAAATCCGGGTCGAAATATTGTCCTAGATGCAAGTGTATGTGGTCCCGAGGATATCCATAGCATTTTCATAACGAATCATGTAACCCTATCGTCATCTGGAAGTTTTTGTTACGAATACCAGAAATTTATCATAGAAAAATTAAAACCAAAGACCTGTTAAATTTGAATTAGCATTAGTAATCAATTAATTAGATGCCTATTTTAATGGCCAATGATTATTTCAATTGTTTTCCGAAAAAAGCAATTACTAATTGATTACCATTAGAAAAAAATATAGAAAAATCAAAAGTAATCAAAAAAGGCTTTTTTTTAAATTTCTTTGATTATTATTATTGTGACGAACACTAAGGCATACTATCATCTCTAAGCCGATACTAAGCAGTCACTGGTATGTATATAAAACAATCAATCATTATGTCTACACATATGAACATACAAGCCGCGGAGAAGCAGCGGAGATATACGCACAAACATATCCATATATCTGAGATACTCAAAAGTATGCATCATTTGTGAAGAATTACTTACATAAACACGCGCATATTGCTATGTGCATCTGTAATTAATAGCTGGTAATTTTATAGCTAGTAACTAAGTAGTAAATTCTAGAAGAAGAAACGCCTAGAAATATGCGAACGAGGAAACCGAATAGTATAAAAGCAGCATAAGCTGAGACATGAGGAAATCCGTTTGATTGAAGCACGCTATTGGTTGCGAATTATAAGTGTTATTATACTTTCAAAGTGGTATAATAAAGACCATTTTGCATTATTGAATATTGGAGTTATTTATTCAACAATTTAGCGATACGAACGTTAGCAGAAAGTTGCAAATGAGCGGAATTTCCATAAATTTGTTACATTGTTATTTTTTGTAATTTTTGATTAATTTTCCGCTTTGTGAAAAGAAACTTCTCGTTTGTTGCATGCACGGGATAATTTCTACATACAAGTACATTTTAGGATGCAATACTAAATCTTAAGCGCTTAGACATATAGGCACATATGTACACACCCACCCATAAATGATCGTGTCTATAAATGCATCCGACGAATACTTTGCTAATACACTTAAGTTGATAGCTTCACTTCCACTGAAGCGATCCTGTAAGTTGTCATTCATCATCATGATCAGTTTTCTAACAAATGTTGTTATATCCCAAACAATTTATTAACATATGTTCATAGTACATTAATCAAAAAATAATATAAAAAATAAACTAAAAAATAATCGAAAAAATCAAAAATAATCATAAGTAACCAAAAAAGGATTTTTTGATTATTTTTTTAATCAATTGGAAAGTAATCATTAAAAATAGAAAATAATGCAAATATCATTACATGGATTTTAAGGAAATAATCAATTGAACGGGTAATCATTACCATTAGTAATCATTATTTAACACTGCACTCATAGTACTAGACATGCACTTTTCTGTAGTAAACTTGCACCTGTTTTTGTGGCCATAAAGTTTAGTCCATACATGTTAAATTCCAATTAGAATTGGCAATTGATGCAATTGGTTTATATTCTCTAATTCATTAAACAATTAGAAATAGTTCAACAATTCTCATTAGATAATTGAAATTCTTATTCTAATGGTAAATCTAATTGCAATTAGTTGCCATTAGCAAAAAATTGGGTTACCTTTACTACTATTGGAAATCTATGAATAAATATATTTATATAAATCAATTCGACTTCATAATTCGAGCTAATTGAATATCTAATTGCATTAGCAGAAGTCATTAGATTTCTAATTGTAAAGGTAAACCAATTTTTTTTGCTAATGGCAACTACTTGCAATTAGATTTACCATTGGAATAAAAATTTAATTTTCTAATGGGAATTAGTTGAACTAATTCTAATTATTTAAGAATTGAGAATTTCGCAAATGAAGGTTAATTAGCAATCATTAGCATTATCTAATCATTACTTAACATCTATGGTTTAGTCTAATTGAAATATTACCTTGAAATTTAATACACCGCTTTCAGTTGAAATAGGAGGATATTGTGTGAAAAAAATTAGTTTCATTTAGTATGAGCAGTTCCATAGTTATTTATTTTATTTTTATTTATTTTTTATTATACTTATATCTATATAATAAAATTCGGATTAATAACTTCTTTCGGTCTAAAAAATTAAAAAACCGAAAAGAAGTTTCATGAAGACTGTTACCATAAAAAAAATAAAAGTTTGGGTCCCCGGTGTTATCGTACTTTTACTACCACTTTGGGTTTTATTTGAAGTTTAATTTCGATTGTTTTTTTTTCAAGTTTTTCTTTTTATATATCTATAGTTAATTTTGCTTTAGCTGTTTAAATTTATGTATATTATAATAATTTTTATTTTGTTTTAAGGTTAAAACAATTCTCAGATTAATATTTTTTACTCAATAAAAGTTCCTAGTTCTAGTTATGCACCAAATGCTCTTAGCCAATTTTTATAGAATAAAATATTTTTAGTTGTGTGTTAAAACGTTTGATTTTTGTTTACAAAGATAGTCTTTTGACAGTCCATTTTCATGTTTATAGCTGAATGTACATATTTTTATTAACTTTAGTTTCAAATTATGTACTTCCACATACATAGCATATTTCTGCAATTATGTATTTAGGCGATATACTGACAAATATTTCTTAGTATATATTAGAACTTTACACATACATATGCATACTTTAAAGTATGTTTAGCGTATATGCATTTGAGTTTAAAATTATTTGATTTATGCATTAATTCTAGTTTAAAAATTCAAAAACTTTTCAATAAAAATATGTTTAGGCTTCCTTTTGGGATTTAGATAATTTTATCATTAATATTGCAATATAATAAATTGTAAGCGTTCGTACGATTCATAGGCATGTATGTATATATAATTGCATATATAGCCGTATTTAAGGATTTAAGGTAATATTGTTTAAAGGTTTTTAGGCAGGTAGGTTGGTATATGTGCACATAGATTTAGAGGATTTGTATTTCAGCATAAACATATAATGTATATTTATATATAAAGGGTTACTATATAAGTATTTATTTTTTATTTTTGTATATATATGTATATATAAAGGTATATGTATATAGGGTGTAGGCATGCAGGCATCTAAATATTGTATATGCGAGCTTGAAGCATTTATTTGCTCATTGGTCAGGCAGCAGTGTGAACTGCTTATAAGTATGTAGTAAAATATGTATGATTATTGATTTGGATATTTACACGCATAAATTGAATTATTATTATTTCATACCTATATCAACTTTCTTTTTTTGAATGAATGAGAACTCAAGACAGCATTTTTTGTAGAGGAGAGGAACTAAATGATGCTTACATTACATTACATTACAATTAGTAGTTTATTCTACTTAAGTAAGTATTTAATTTATTAACCGTCTTTCTTTGATATAAAAACAATAAAAGAATTAAAAAAGTTATCATTATTTCCAATACGTGTGTGTACATAAAATGACGAGTTGAATCAAAAATATCAATGGCTTTGCTTTAGTATTTGATTTCTTTTCTAAAACTTTCTTTCGATTTGTATGATATTTTGTTGTTAAAATTGCATTTTTTCTTTGCTAACTGTGTGATTGCTGTTAAAATACTAACTTCGTGTTTAGTAAATTTTTAAATAATTCCTACTTAATCATTATGAATTTCTTGTATTATCATATTTAAGTGTTTACCTAGTGGTTAAGGCAATTACAGTTTCACCGTGTGATCCGCGGTTCGAATCTCGGTTAAACCTTTGATAGCATTACGAAATTGTCTGATGATGAATTCGCGGCGGTTTTCGAAATGGCACCATCGCAATATGCCAGAAAATGTTTCTTTCTTTATTTTCAGTTTTCTCTTAGAAAAACATATCAATTGAATATTGAATTATTATAAGCCGCTGTTAAGCTCATGAATTCTTAAATAATAAATGAAAATATATCTAACTAAATATAGTTTAAAAAACTAAACAACACACCGTAGCACAGAGGTTCGTGTCTCAGCTATTTAGCACACTCGTTCTGTAGCGAATTATTTAACCACTGCACACTGGTCGGTTTTATATGGAGTTGGTGGCCAAAATACTTCCAGTAGAGATAACAACGTGAAATTTTTGGTCACGGCTTTACAAATATGTGAGAATTATTTTTTCATAAAATTTTGCGAGCGATTCCTTCATACCGACCCACAACCACACCACTTTCACCGCATATAAATGCGCGATAGTTCGCATTGGTAAGGTGTGTCTATCGCAAATACAATGTTTAATGAGATTAAATAAAGAAATTAAAGTTATTAAAAGATCTTGCATACATAACAATAAAATAACAACAACCACCACCCAAAAGTTTACATTTGAATATCGTCGACTGGATTAAATAATGGCGTTGTTACATAATGGTGCATATACATGAGTACATATGTTGAATTTCATACCAAAGGCTGAAAAAAACGTACATTTTGAACCCGACCCTCTCAGAATTTGATCAAATTTTGCATGGGGTTACATCTTACCCACCCAAACACAACCTCATTTTAGAAATTGCATTTTCGAATTGTGGGCGTGGCAAGGTATCGAAATATCCGAAAATATTAGAAAAAATGACGATAATAGGTACTTTTAAAGTGTAATTACTACGGAATGGCTTTTAACCGATTTCAAAGATCTTCATACCATTAGAAAGGTATTGAAATAAGCTTTAAAACAAAATACACTGTAAAACATTTTTAGTACACTGATTTTTTTTAAATAAAATTTTAAACTGAAAAAACACTTCACAGATCAATATATATATAACATATCTGAAAACTAAAATGGGGTTTGTTTTTTTTTAATTTTTTTAAGTAAATGCATCTCTTGGTTACTTTCTCATATTTGGATATCACGCGTAAATTAATCAACCGATTTCAAAAATGTTTATACCGTTAGAAAGGTATTAAATCACCTTTGAAAAAATACACTGTAAAAAAATTTTATTCCAGTGGGGTGCACCCCAGCTAACATCAAAACAACGGCTCGAATACTTCACGTACAAGGAAAAGGTCGGCGGCTCAATGTATTTGAGAACATGGAGATATACAAGTTAAAAACATTTGACGGCAGGATAATAAATGAACAAACCAACACTATCTCTGACGAATATTTGAACCCTTAAAACTAGTTTACAAAAAACAGCACAAGCCAGAAGGTACAGCAACCAAACACGTAACAATGAACAAGCAAAAACGAAAAATTTACCAAACGACAAAAATCACTGATTTCTACCCTACCTCAACCTACCGCTTAGCTAACAAGCGGTATGTCTAGATACCTGCAAAAAACAACCCTTGGAAAAGGTAACAATTCGGACGTATCAATACCGCGCACACACACACACGCATATTAATGTTACCTACCACGGACACATAGATTGACATTACCTGCCACAGCACCCGTGGACTATAAAAAACAACACAACGGATAGACACAGACCAGAACGAAACTAGGCATTGATATGGAATCAACTAATAAATACAAATGTGTGCAGCTATCAAGAAAATTTTCCTCTCAACTTCGAAACATTAGCTAAAACGAAGCAGCGCTGATATCTGAGCATTTTCCAGCAGTCTCCGACATTCATCGTTGCCGTATTTGCGAAAGTTGTCGCTTTTAAACTTAAGGATGCTATCAAGATTGCTGATAATCACCGTTCTACTGAAACGGAAAGTGAAGAGGCACAAGAAATCTTGACTAGCGGTGAATTGTATCAAGAATATAAGGAAGTTCCAACATGCAGCAGCTATACTAAATCACTCGAACTCGTCGACAATATAAATAAGCATGTTATTCCTCATCTTGGAAGCCATCCCTCGCCAATGAAGCGAAAATATTTAGAAAGGGATTCATACTGCAAAAAAACAAAAAAAACACAGCAAATTGCGCAAAGTATTTCGGATTCACTGGAGGTGGTTCACTGTCAACTTTATCAGAAGATCAAAGCTTACTACGAACAAATTTTGGAGAACATGAAATATCAAATCGAAAACTGCTCAATAATTTGGATAAGCAAAAAATATTATCTCTATTACCAAACACCATGACATCTAAGGAAATTAAAGACATTTTTGGGCATGATTTATCTTACGAATTGATAAAAATTAGCAAAGATATACAAAAAATAAAACAAAGTTTTCGGACGTCAAACGCTCTAGCATGGACAGGCGTAGTTTACCTGAACAAACTAGTAAGTAAGCAATTATTCCGAAAGTCAGCAGTATGAGCTGCGCAAAGTTCTATATTAAATCTAAATAAATAAAAATAAAAAATTAACTTTATCAAGTGTATGTCTATTTATTGTGCGTGTCTGAAAAATTTGATAATACGATTCTTGTTCGAATCTATTAGAATACTTAGTCATAGTATCTGTATCTGTATAACTTCCAAAGTATAGCTAGGTACCATTTTTGTCACACAATAATAGCAAAATAAAAAAAAGGTTAACAAGAGATGGTTTTACTTATAAATTTTTTTAAAAGAAAAAAAAACACCATTCTAGTTTTTATATTAAATCGACCTTTCTAAAAAATTTTTTTTAAATCGCTTGGTCTTTGAAGTGTTTTCCCAGTTTGAAAAAAAAATGTAGAAAAAAATTAAAAAAAAATGTTTTTCAGTGTAATATAGAATCTTTACAGTATATGTTTTCAAAGGTGATTTTAATACCTTTCTAACGGTATAAAATTTTTTCAAATTGGTTGATTAATTTACGCGTGATATCCAAATATGAGAAAGTAACGAAGAGGTGCATTTACTTAAAAAAATTACTCCATTTTAGTTTTCAGATATGTTATATATATTAAATAGACATTTCTAAAATAAAATTTTATTTTTCAAAATCGCTTGATCTTTGAAGTGTTTTTTCAGTTTTAAATTTTATTTAAAAAAAATTTTTTTTCAGTGTACTAAAAATTTTTACAGTGTATTTTTTTGAAAGCTTATTTCAATACCTTTCTAATGGTATGAAGATCTTTAAAATCGGTAAATCCATTCCGTAGTAATCACACTTTAAAAGTACCTATTATCGTAATTTTTCTAATATTTTCGGATATTTCGATACCTTGCCACGCCCGCAATTTCTAAAAATGAAGTTGTGTTTGGGTGGGTAAGATGTAACCCCATGCAAAATTTCATCAAATTCTGAGGGGGTCGGGTTCAACGCATATTGGATTTGATATGAAATTCATCATATAACATACGAAAATAATTTATCAGTGTGACGCTATCAGAAAACTGTCGGAAAACATAGTAAGTGGCAGAAAGTTGCAGCTGATATTAACATTTTAGAATCTTAAAACTTTGTCTAATAATAAGATAAGACCCAACGTGAGGATCGGTGACGAACCCAACTAAAACTTTAGCTGAAATTGAAATATTTGTGCAAATAAACACTAATAAAGGCACTGGTGAAATTTTAAATAACAAAAAAGAACACAACAAGCTAAAGACACTAAAATTATTTCAAAATGAAGTAAATATCTTTGAATTCAGCATTCATTTTTACTTATTTCAATACAATGATATTTTATGTATTTTTAAATAGCTTAGACTTAGCACTTTATTTTTAACTTGCTCACGACTGCAAAAACCGACTAATACCAAAACCTCACTTTTGAACCTATTCTTAAAGACTACAGTTCGAATACAACAAAAACAAATATACCTTTAAAAGGCTGTTTAATAAGAGATACTAGCGACACATTTGGTGACAAACTTTTCGTTTTATTTTTTTATTTTTGGCCTACGGAACCGACCACTGTGCACTGCCATCTTCAATAAATGCCGCTAGATGGTTATCTTTGCGCGCCAAGCCTAGAGAGTTACAATCATATAAATGAAGCTAATATAAGCGTTAAAAAGGTTTTGATTTAGTTATAATAAATCGTAGAAATTGTTAAGAAACATATTTAGACTGTAAATAAAATTTTGCCTTTAAAAGTGTGTTTAAGTGACTTAAACTATGAAGCATTTTCTTGTAATTCTCTCTGAATATTCTAAAGACATAATTTAAAATTTTTATCCCAAATCGGGATTTTTCATAGCAAAATACGGTGGTTTTGAGCCAATACCTCAAGGGCTCACCTCTAACAAATACTTAAAACGTAAAACAGCAGGAGATTATAAAGGTGTAACTGGTGTTTAGCATTCTCTGTTCTTCTACAAGAACACACAAATATAAAATTACTATTTGCTTTTCGAGTCGCCAAAGCTTCAGATATGTTTTTTCGAGCCGGATTTGAACACAAAACCGGAAGAAAACACAATTTTTCAAACATAAATAAATTTGTTTTATTAATTTTTAATACTTAATTTTGGAGTTTTTATTTCAAATTATTTATTATTCTCCGTGCGAAAGAAGAACTCCAAAAATAATAATTTTTTTACACATTTTTAGTAACACAAAACAAAATTGTATCAATCCATTTTTGGATAATCCGTGTAATGAGAACGTATTGGTGAATGAAGGTGGGCATTATTCCTTCAGTACATTTTTTTTGGGTTTATTTATATATATTTATTTGACCAATAACGCGTGTATAAGAAATACCCAGTGATGACGGTATATTTTTTGGTACATTGATATCATATTTCATATTTGGAACGTACTTGGAATACGACTCACAGGACTTTGCAGCTATTAATTTTTTCATTGTTAGGTTAGGTTGAACTGGCCGGTCCATAAAGACCTCGCATAGACTGAATGTGTCCATAGTGTAACCAGAATTTGTTTGATGATAATCCAAAGAAACCCAATCAGGTGCCAGAACTTATGTTATAGAATAATTCGGTCCTCTTGGCAAATACTAGAAGTTTCCTAGGACCTAGATTAATTGCTACCTAGAGATCTGGCAACTCTGCCGCTCCTAATAGCTGGAGCCTTGCTCTGGCGATCCCAGGCCACTAGCACAGAACGTGCTCAACCATTTCTACCTTCAGATCACACTTCCTACACCTGCTGTTTCTAACGAGGCCTAACTTATAAGCATGTTACGCCAGAAAGCAGTGTCCAGTTAGTATGCCCATCGTAAGCTTTAAGTCTTCTTTCTTCAGAGGTGTGAGCACTTTTTGAGTCTAATATCATGGGTTTAGCACACGATCTTAGAAATTTTACAGCCCGTGGTTTTGTTCACGCCTTTCCTGCTTGATTTTCCAATGCTTATTTGCATTCCAGAACACTTCAGATGAAGTACTGCGGGAGGTCATTGCCTTAATCGCCGCCTGACTATCAATATATATATCGACGCGAATACGACGGCTACAATTTCCGCCTCAATGACGCTGCAGTAATCTGGCAGCGTGTATGTTCTACTTATTTCTAGATCGACACAGTAAGCAGCAGACCCGACCCCTTCCACTAATTTTTAACCATTCGTTACACCTGTATAATATGTTCTGCTATTTCTGCATCCTGGCACCAACCCTCTTTTTCACGATATAATATACTTGTAAATTCGGCACTAAATCAAAATCTCATCGAAACCTACAAACGAACCGACATCGTACGTAAATTGTTAATCAAAATAGAGATTAAAGTGAAATCTAAAATCTGAGACCTCAAGCTTAGGTATGTTTCTTTGTTGTATGTGGTATAGTGTAATGGTTGAATTCTAACTACTAAATGATCTCTAGTATTAAAAAAAATTACGTTTCTTGCGCTTGAACGAAAAATGGTAAAAACTTAACGCTAATACTTATATTAACAATTCCAACTCCTCTCTATACAAGTGTTTTTTGATGTTTTGGTATATATAACTCTATATTACATATCTTATATTAACAATGTGTTTTGATTTTGTTCTTTGCAAAATTATGGCAAAATAAAATCGAAAGTCATTTAAAAAAGTAAGATATAAAATTTTTGTATATTAATAAAATCATTATGTAGTATTTATGTTTTTTGTTTATGATTTAAAATAGACTTTTATAGGCTGTGTCCACGTTATGTTTAGTTTATGTATTTCTCTTTTTTAAACCACATCTTTTTTGCAGTATATAGAAACAATTAAAATTTAAAAGCTTCCATTTAATTTTTCATTCCATTTTATATGGTATTTTTAGTTGTATTGAGTTGGAAATTTGCCAATTAAAAATTATTTAATAGCAATTTCTAAAAAATTATCGAATTTATCGAGTATTTTATTAGTTATGCTTTTGCTTCTGCAATTATTTCAAAACATGATTAAATTTACATGAATTGGTTTTATTTGATTTAAAATTCATTTCTTTGTTTAAAGTAATATTAAATACGCATTTTAACGTTCCCTAGCAGTAATGCAGTTTTGAAGTTTTAATTTGACTTCAATTTTACTACAAATATTTTTACAAAATTCACACAAAACAAAATACACACAGCCTTACAAACAATTTGTGAATGTATAGGGGGATTCGCTTTGTATTGCAAACAATGCCAGATAGCACGGATTGTAAAAACACACAACAAAATACACGCAAAAATTAAATACAATCCGTACAATTTGTAGCATGCTCTAACCTGATTTGTGCACGAATTGTAGTAAACGAAATCAACTCTGCTTATCAACGGTATTCCTCTTATTCCTCTATTTCGCTCGGGAGAAGATTAAGCAATTGTTTTCATCATCACATTTTTGTTATTTTAAAGCCCCCCATAACTGATAGCTTAGCATAGACATTGACTTGACTTGGCGTAAACTTGGCAAACTTAGCCACGATTATACTCACTTGGCGCATAAAAATCTGGCATCATAATCAGCGTTGAAATTTATTTTTAAATAATGTCAATTTGTACGACAAAATGTCAAAAATGAAATGGAAACAAACAAATGGCATCTCAAAATGTAAACGTCACTTAGAACTTACATAGAAAATCAAATTCAACAGACTTCTAAGTCAAGTTAAGTTTTGAGTAATCAGTAACATGCAATGTTCATTTTACAGAACTGAAGTGACAGTTCGCTAGCCAAGTAAAGTCTATGCTAAGTATCAGTAATGGAGCCTTAAAGTCAGTGGGTCGGCAAAAATTAAAATTTAAGTGTTAGTGAAAGCTAGAGCATGAGCATCCCAGAAGAAAATTAAAGTTGAAACTGGCAACATGCCGGTAGTGCATTAATTAAAGACAGTTATACCAAAAGATTTTGGGAAATAGTTTGAAATATTTTCCAAGCCATGTATTCATCAAGTTTTAGTCGCTTCTGAGGGTATATCTATATATGTAAATGCATATGAAACTTGGTTTGTCAAAGTGCGGCTTAACACATCAAAAAAGCGCAAAAATAGTGGTGATCACTCGCTTTAAAAAAATAATATCTCCGAAACTAATACAGGGTGTCGCAACCAGAGACTTAAAAAAACAAAACATAAAGATATGCAAATCTTTTTCGTTATCTTTAAACTTTCTATAGTATATTTTTGAAGATCAGAAGGTCAATATGAGCAAATTGCTGCAACTTTTATTAATTAAAAAAACCCAACAGGTTAACATATTCAAGAGGTAAAAACCCAAACCTAAACATATTTGGACGATGAGTTAACTACTTACGGAACGGTTGTTACCAGGTTTTACTCATCGTAATATTTTCACAGCTGTGCGCAGTGTAAAGCGGCAGTTACCGACCGACGTGTGCCGTATGTACGGACGTTTGTCGTACGAAACACGTGGGAACCGAACGCTCAAGCCCATAGGAATCAATGTGTGCGTCTGTGTACATGTACATAACATATTTGTGTGTGTATTGTTTACAGCAAAGCACTGTTACCATTGACCAGTTTGCATGCATGCTTATACGGCCCATACATGACACAAAAACCATGCGCAAATATAAAACCGACGAAATTTGTGCAAATGAAAATTTGACATACACGGCTCAAAAACACTGCGCAATATTCATTTTTAAAGTAGCGCAACAAATGAAACATGTTTTCTAATTGTATAAAAAAAATTATTATTTATTATTGAATTTGTGTGAATTCCTGTTACAAGCTAGAGATGTTCCTTGCGCCTTCGATATTAACATTTTTAAGCAATAATTACTGATGCTATATTATCAGGAACCCCAGGTAAACTGTGTAAGATTTACCACACACGAAGAAAAAAGCATGTGCAATATTTGCAGACATGCGTAAATATCAAAATCGTTTTGATTTTAGCGCAGTTCCTTTGCGCAAATAGCGCAAACCAGTGCACACACCGGGCAAATCCTTGTGCAAATTGGTAATTGGCACAAGGATACTTGAGCCGTGTAATTGGCGTATTAAGGAAATATCAACTTTTTCCAATTTAATTTTGATGTTGTAAAAGGCTGGAATATATATTAAATAAATATAAATAGATTGCATATTTATAATCTGCACTTTTACATAATATATTTCGAATTATTATCACAATTTTTCAAACTTTAATTAGATGTTTTTGCATAAAACTGCAAACGGTCAAAAATTAGCGCACACAAGTTTACTAGGCAACTCTGTCTAGTGAGGGAAGCGATCAGCAGACACGTTCTTACGGAAAATTCAAAATTATTTTGATTTCTACGTTCCGGACTACGTACGTACGGGCGTTGCACGTCGGTGAGTTTTCGTTTACATTTCACACTCATAAGATAGGTCGTGTCAGCTGACACGTTTTTTGTACGTACGTTCGTGGGTAACTGCCGCTTAAGTCTTGCATATTGTGTTGTAGGATATAAACAATCCGTGCATTCGTGCACCTTGCAAGACAAGCCAAACCTCCCTTATGTTATATGAATATTGAGATGCGAGTCGATCGATGTACTAAACTTACATCAAATAAAAATTATTTAGGCGCAATTTGCTTTTCGCCTTATAAACGCTTTTGTGCATTCGAACACAGCAAATATTTTGATTAATTTTGCATTAAAATTTCAGACGACAAATATTTTAGTGTTAATGAGTACAATTTAAAAGGTATTTTTTGTTTGTTTGTTAATAAAAAGGTACAGGATTTGTATTAATTTTTAGATGCTTTATTATAATTTTTAACAATATCCTTTTTTGAAATTTGAAATTTTTTAGCCTTTTTTCTTTAAATGGGAAAACCAATTTTAAAAATTTATTTTGTGTTTGTACCTAGTAAATGCAAAGTTTACAGATATATTTGAATATTTAAAATTTGTTTTTTTTGCATTTATTTTAGCATTACTTTGCAAATTTACTCCTTTAATGAATGGCGCTCGTTTGCCAATTTCAGTTCATATTGCATAATGATTTGATTGTGTTACTTTATACATTTTTTTATTTGATTTAAATTGTTATTATGTATTATGAAGCGTCTGCCACATATATATACTGTGTTTCTTTTACTAAAATGTTCTCTCTATGTTTCTCTGTTATTTTAATGTCCCAATGGAACTTTTAATTTTTATATAGATTATTGTTTTTTCATTAGTTTGATTGTTGTATTTTCCTTTTCATATTTTAGTTATTTTGTAATATACATATTTCTAATGTACTAATTACGTAATAATTCAGCTAAAGCACCATTACATTTTCTTTTACTTTTGCTCATTGAATACTTGTTTGATTATATATGTGTATTAGTTATACTATATATGTATATGTGAAAGGTTTAAATTTTTAATATATGATTGTTTTGAATAATATATTCCATTGAAGGAACATCGTTTATGAAATGTTTCATTATTCGAGGTGTATGCAAAGGTCGGGGTATTGCCGCTAACTTCCGTGTGCTGTTACTATATATGAAGCCAGCGTCACGGTCCGTACTGATGCAAAGTGTTTATGCAATTGGGGTTGTTCACCACTACCACTTAACCTGCATAAAGAATATCACAAAATAAATATTGTTTAAAAAAAATTAAAACACGCAAATATAGTGCCGTGCTATTAAGCACAACTCGTTTTGTAACGAGTTATTTAATCACTGCCGCGAGTCTTCAATAAGAGCCGCTAGATGGGTCTAACTCTCCTTTGCGCGCCTAGTCTAGAGAGTTACAAACAAGCATACATATAAGTGAAGCTAAAATAATTGTGTTAAAAAACTAAGAGGTTTAGTTAAAAATTACAAAAAGGGCAAGTTTGTTTAGCATTTTTTTTCAATGCACTAAGAGAATACACGGCTATGAATTTTGCACAAAAACCGTTTTGAATTGCAAATCATCAACTGTCTAAATAAAAAAATAAAAAAAAATATGCAGCGCAAAGTTTTAAAAGAAAAAAGCTGTTCACGATCCGTAGCTTGTATTGGCTATTGCAATGTTTCCAATATCAGATGCACAAAACTCTAACTGTCTTAATGTAAAAATAGTGTAGCTTAGGAATGTTTTTAGTTTTGTATTTTTCAAGCAAAACAACAAGAACGCAAACAGCTTATGGGCTAACTAGAGTATAACCCTGCCAGATCAGGCGCTTAAGCTCAGCTTATACTTCAGCTAAAGTTGACTGAAAAACTGCATAATTAGTTTGGCGTAGTTTAACTGCCAAGCTGAGTTGAACTTGTACTGAAAAACCGGACCTAAAATATAAAGAAAATGTTCACCATCTTGAGTTAGTCTCTTATCTATAAGTTATGGAAATTTTCGTTTTCTCCATACTAACTGAATTATCGATTATGTGATAGGTACAAGGAAAAAGTGTAAACAGCTGTTTTATTGGTTTTCGATGTATTCCAATGTGAATTCATACAAGTGGCGAATGTGTGAAAAAAACGTTCAAAATAACAAACACCTCAATCACTGGTTAAATGATGATCACCTAGTAAACACTGCTACATTGCATTATTTACATATTTTAAAATGTTTCGTTAACTGGCTGCTCATATTACTAGATTTTATAAATGAACATTAATATTTCTGGTTTTCTGTATACACATTTAAATAGAAAAGTTGGTTTGAAACACAAATTGGCAATTCATGGCACTTTAATTTATTAACCGCAAGCAAAAAGAAAACCCTTTTTGAATTCTCTGGACATTCGCTAACGGCCGTTCTCCCTGTCAAGTATTATTTGACAGGTAGGTATGGCAATGAAAGGGCCAATTAAACTTCCTTAAGGGCGAATTAATGGTGACTTATAACCATAAAGCCATAACCAGATAAAACAGCTGATCACACCTACCTTATGGAAATCAATGTAATCGAGTTAGCGTTATGGTATGGCACCATTAATCGATTACATTGATTTCCATAAGGTAGGTTCGATCAGCTGTTTTATCTGGTTATGCTTTATGTTATAAGTCACCATTAATTCGCCCTTTAACCCTAACGCCATAGTCGTAACCATACCCATATCCATAACCATCTCCAATGTGATCGATTAATGGTGCCTTAACAAAAAATCGTGAAAATTTTATGAAAATGAAGAAAACCCAAAAAATCACAAACATATTGCACAAAAAATAAGTCCCTTAGTCATAACGTATCCAAAACAATGAATAAAATCTGCAAAAAGTTATTAAATTCACCAACTCAAATGTTTTTAGGTTATGGATATGGCGAGAAACCAAAAACCAATTGGTTGGCTATGATATGGTTAGCATTATGGTGTAGCATCATTAATCGATTACATTGATTTCCATAAGTTGGTTCGATCAGCTGTTTTTATCTGGTTATGGATGAGTCACCAGTATCGGCCCTGAAGGAATAGAAAGATTTTCACGTTTATGAATTCACAATGGTAATCCACAAGGAGTTTTTTGCGATTTTGTTCTAGCAAAATATTCACAACTATCGATTTTAAGTGATCGGAGCTGGGGCCTCGCTAACTGTGAGTTTTAAAGTGTACACAAGAAATTGTGTAAACTTTAAAATTCTGATTCTGTAAAGCAAAATTGTGCAACAAATAACTCACTGATAAAAACTTCGTGAGTTTTCTTGACAGCCAGTGTAACACTATTGTGACATTCAAAACTCATACGCACTGTTGTCAGAATGACTTTTTTGTTTTCATGGCGTTTGATGAATATTTTTCTCACGACATAAGGACTCTTTTACATTCAGCGCTCATTCAGCAAAACAATGTGCACAATAATTTACAGAATCGCATGAAAATTTAAGTGTAATTGTGTGTGCAAATGAGTTTTCAATGAGTGTACATTTTTCAGTTTTTCACAGTATAGGAATTGACCCCCTGGTCACCCTGCGGTGGTGAATGTGAGAATGTCAAATTAAAGGGCTAATTAAACTTCCTTAACCCTAACGCCATAGTCGTAACCATACCCATATCCATAACCATCTACAATGTGATCCATTAATTGTGCCTTAACATAAAATCGTGAAAATTTTATGAAAATGAAGAAACGCAAAAAATCACAACATATTGCACAAAAATAAGTCTCTTAGTCATAACGTATCCAAAACAATGAATAAAACTCTACAAAAAGTTATTAATGCACCAACTCAAATATTTTTAGGTTATGGATATGGCGAGAAACCAAAAACCAATTGGTTAGCTATGGTATGGTTATGGCGTTAGCGTTATCGTATGGCACCATTAAACATTGATTTCCATAAGGTAGGTTCGATAAGCTGTTTTATATGGTTATGGTTGTTTGGTTATAGTCACCATTAATTGGCCCTTAAGCCATCTGAGGTACTGGCTATCCTTTTGATAAATTCGAACTTATTTGACTAGATATAATGCAAACGGCCCTTAAGTATTTTGCCAATCAAAGAAGTTCTTGTGATTTTCTAAAGATGTCACATAATATGTATTGGTTTAATGAAAAATAATAAATAGAAAACTTCATTCGATTCCTTTTTAACGAAATTTTTGGGAAATGATATATGGTATTGCAAAAACTCTATAAGTATATAGAGAACTAACTTCAGCGACGTTGTCTATAATAGAAACCGATTCCATTACTAAGAGGCTTTTATATGCTTTGCATTACAAATACATAATAAAATTCTGAAAATACATATATTTTCATTTTTCATATATCTTATAATTATTTCACTTTTATTTATTATACATTTGCCTTGTATTGATTAGTATACATATATTCAATTTATTATATGTTTAAACACTATTTATTTAAGTTTTATATTTAATGTTTGCTACGATTTAATGTAATGTCCGCTACAATAAAATCCCTGTAGGTTTTTCTTTGCATATTTTGCTTTCAACTTAATTATGCATAAATTAATTAATGAAGATTATTTTATATGTACATGTACATTATTTCAATTTAATACCACTTTTTATTTCAATATTATTGGTACATCTCAACATTGAATGTTTATAAGAGATGGACGCGGGTTATCGAGATATACAGGAAGCTTGAAATAAGTGAGTAAGTAGTTACGAGTAGAGGAGAGAAGTGACAGAATTCGTTTTGCGGTGATAAAATGGTGATAAAATCTAAGCTTTCGAAAACTTATTAAATGTTTATAAAACGCTATACCATTTCGGTTAGTCGGTTTCATCACCTACGCGCTGAATCTTGAGATTGACTTCATCGAGATTTATAATTTCCGCGCCCATCTTTAGTGGGTATTTTCTTTTTAACATTGGTTTTATTTTAATAAATAACCATATTATAACTTTTAATACGAAATGCTAAATTCATCTTTTTTACTGTAGTTGTCTAAATATTTTGAGGTTCATAAACTCCCTCATATGGTTAAAATACTTTTAAGGTACTAATATTTATTTATTAAACATAAAAATTGGATTAGCTTCTAAAAAAATAAGGCATAATTATGTGGTTCTTATTTTTGTTTGGTTTTGTGGTTTCTTTTTGAGGTTTTGTCCTAAGCAGCACTGTCAGAAAAACCAGCAACACATTTTAATACAATTTTATTAATATAATATGTGTACATATGTATGTATGTATCAGGCTTTGAAGCGTTGAGAAATTCTCGAGAAAATAATAAAGGTTTCACAACTTAGCGCCATTTACCATCTTCCAGTTAAGCGCCAATACACGGCCGAACATTCCGCGAACTTTCCGCAATCTTGTCGCGAGCTTGGCCATAGCACCATACGAACTTTGCCGAACATTAGTGTCTCTTTGACGAGGCTAGTTGTGTGTCTTGTTGTCTTGTGTCTCGTGCGCGAATGATACGGCACACTCACATCTATTGTGCTGCAATACAATTACATGAACCTTTGCTTTTTACTTTGCCACAATGTGACAAAGGTTTATACAGTTACAATAAATTCACTCAGAAATTTTTTATGCTCCATTTACTTTCCGCGCACGTCTATTCGTTCCGGAAATTGCACTACGATATGAGCTATTTCGCCATACACGCACGAACAGTTCGCGCAATGTTCGCCAATATTAAATATTTTGATTTTTGGCGAACATTGCGCGAACTGGCAAACACCACCATACACGACAGAAAGGTCGCAGAAACATGTACGTAACGGAGTGTTCGCGGAATGTTCGTATGTCGTGATTTGGCGCTTTAGTCGTATCAATTATCTATGAGTTATCGAAATATTGTTTCTCCATGCTTCAAAGCTCTTCAGTTCGCGTAAAGCTCCGTCACACAAGCAGTTTTTCATATAGATGCGTTTAACGCAATCTTATGCCAAACGAGGGGATTGCACGTATTTTTATGGAGAACGGCAGAGCGAGCGACACTGGCGCCATCTGACAAAGTTGCCATTTATTAACTTTTGTTGTAAGCAAAGCATAAGAAGAGAATTCGACATTTGCATTTACACTTTGAAAGGAAATAATTTTCCCCACGGTAGTACTTTTCTAACATTTTTCACAGTTAAAAATTTCAACTAACAAACGAATACGACACAAAAAATGTAAGCAAGTATTTTTCTTGTATAGTGGAGAATATTTATAACACTGCATCCGAATTTTGTATGTGGAAGAGCAAGGCGATATAACTTTAATTGCCAAGTCAGAAGTTCTTTGACATTAAAAAAGCAACATCTGCGTGATTGTACGATGTTACTGCATTCATAAGAATGCGTTGAATGCATCTATATGACAAAGTTGATTGTGGCTCGCCACAATGGAGCGTGGTCACAGATACAGATAGAAATTAACATGCAAATGCACAACAACAAAATGACACTCTGTTCTCTCTCACAAATTACACAAAAGATTGCGCAATGCGCCTGTAAACTATTAGATCTAGCTATTTCTTACGACGTATGACAAGGCGAATTCGGTGGAGGTGGTGTTATCCAGCCAGCTACTTTGCTTCTTCTTGATAATTTTCCATACTAAAGCCTTGCTACAACAATTTGTCAGTTAATCCGAATCCCATGAAAATTTCTTTGACTTGACATTCTTCCGCACTGCGATTGGTTGAATTCGCTTTGCCACCTACCTTGTATGGATTCGCCTTGGACGTATGAATTGACGCTTTTCCTTAGCTCTTTTTTTCTCCCTCTTTTTCATTCGCTCAAGGGTAAACTATGACGTAGATGGCGCAGAAGCGAAACAATTTTGAACTCGTGAATGGGCAATCTGGGTAGGTGATTTGTGGTTCTATCCGACGAAGGATTGCTTTTCTCCAGATAAATTATAGCTTAATATGATGAAACCACCTATTTTTTTGTTATATCCTCACAAATCCTATCTTGCAATAATTAAAGCTCGTAACATCAACTAAACTGCAGAGCCTTCATCGAACTACTAATTTGATCCATTTCATAAATTAATGTCTTACACTGGAGTCTCGAAAGT
This sequence comes from Eurosta solidaginis, assembly GCA_029619165.1. Classification (NCBI taxonomy): domain Eukaryota; kingdom Metazoa; phylum Arthropoda; class Insecta; order Diptera; family Tephritidae; genus Eurosta; species Eurosta solidaginis. The sequence continues at coordinate 41,685 of JARSSU010010644.1, forward strand.
CTCAACCATGATAACCGAAAAAATGGAGGTAGTGGTCCATCTAGTATGACGTTAGCCACTGACTCTTGGGTGGGACCTGGACACTTTCAACAAAACAAGCTACAGCATGAAAAATGTACGAATTTTTCGAATTTGATGGATTTCATATTAACGATGACGACTAAATTACTTTCATAGTTATTTTTAAATAAAAGAGATGAGCCGCATGCGTTGGAGAATAGTTTAAATACGAAATATCAACCTAGAGAAAGAGGGTGGAGGTTTCTCGAGACTACCGAAAATTACTTTGGTGGAAGAAACCTAGGTCTGGGAGCACGGGTGACGACCTTTGTGCAGAGCTATTGTGGGTCAAACTAAACAAAGCAAGGAAGTATAGCCTTCACTTAAGTGTCGTACGTTTGAACTCAGAACACTGTGACAATGACATACACGTGTTGTCCAATTGATTGCCAACAGGAGGCCCTTACAAACCGACACCGGGCGCAATTGTCTAGAAGAGTTTAGCATGACTTAAACGCAATTTTTATGAAACTGAATGGCGATATTGGCTACAAGTCACATTTTTCATTTATTGTATAATTCAAGCGAAACTCTTGAGGGAGGAATTGTTAAGCCATTTTTTAGGGAGAACATTGCCCTGTATCTCTGCAGGTAGCCACTAGTTATGAGAGTTCTTTGGCCGTTGTACCAGGGGCACCTTGGAGCAAGCCCCACCTATACATATTCTGTGCCTTTTAGCATTGTCATTTATGTAGCGTCCACAAATGAAACAAATTAAACAACTACCACTCACTGCAAACTTTGGGCTAGACCTTTTTCTCAACATGCCTTGAGAAATATCAACTGCAGAGGCATGATAATAGGGCCATGCTAAAACAACAGGATTTTTCGCGTATTTTTTTCTGTCTTGGGGTCAACCTCTCATAAAGATATGAGTCATCAACCAATGTAGGTAGAAGGGGGAGGCTTCGACATGAGGGAGGCTTCGACTTTTTCAAATTTGGCCGCCGTTATTACTGCCATTGTTCTTATTCCACCAATAAAAAGTAACAAATGAGTGTGACGCTGTCATGAAAGCTATTACAGTGCTTGTTCAACGGCGATAGTATGCAGGACGAATTTTTTATTTTGAAAAGTGTGATGTAAAAATTGCTGGTAAGTATTCGCGTGTAAAGTGTACAATATAGGAATATAAACATGAGTTTTCTGCCATTAATATTGCAATAAAATTAAGCTTTATTGCTTTAAAGACTTTTTCAATAACACTAAGATGTATATTTTGGAGCGAAAAATCTGAAATAAGTGCACGGGGGAGGTTCGACAATATGTTTTGGGGGGCTTCGACAAAGTTTTTACTTAGCAAGTAATATTTTACAGCCATCAAGATGCCAAATATCTGAAAAGATCACCAACGAAGACAAAATGAAAAAAGCCATCGAGGAGATGAAAACAGAACCCCATCAAGCGCTGCTCGGAAATATAAACTTGAAGCGGACAACACTATATCTCGAATTTCAAGAGCAAACAAATATGGGAACTGTTAAAGATTTTCAGTCGAAGTTTTCTTCCAATCAAGTACTACAGCTGCCACGAAAAGACTTAACGTTTACTTCAAGAAATGTTCAAATCTTCATCATGGATGTGACGTATGCGCTTCGTTTTTCGTTTTTGTTATTATGTTCACTGACAAACCATTTTTGTCTTTTACACTGGTGTACGTCGTGGAATGTTGAAAATTCGACGTGCGTCGCGAAATTCTTCAGACATCAAAAATAAAACCAATATTTCTATGTAACCGATTGTAGTAGACAGACACTTGGTTTCAAAGCAGGATATAATAAGTATATTGCCACAACTGAACATCCACCAGGAACTTCACGTGCGCAAAGCAAGTTTATTTTAACTTTGATTTTTCAAATTTAGATGTTCGTGTAAAAGTGCTGTTATACTTTTATTTTCCGCTTAAATTTTTATGTTTTTGTTCGAAAAATTTGTTACTGTATTGAAATAAATAACATCAAATATGAATAAAAATCGTATTTAGAGTTTTTTCCAACATCCTTTTTTTTGCTGGTTTAAATTGCTATAGTTGATAAATGTCGAAACCTTCCACCCAATGTTGAATCCACCCAGATAACTAACGAAGCCTCCCCGAAAAAGGGAGGTTCGTCATATTTTTGTTTTTGGTTATTTGATTATAACTTAGAAAAAAAGCATGTGGAATATTAACACGCAATCCGAAGTTGTCATAACATACATGGCATTAGTAATATGAAAGGATTATCTATTTTTCATTCTAGTTTCTCTAAAAATTCTGATTCAGATTCAATTGAATTCTGATCCTGAGCACAAATCCTATCGAAAATCGCTGGCGCTATATCGGTAATAATCGGTCCAGTCTAATGTGCATGGTATGTCTAAATTTGTAGCAAATTATAATAATAAATTAAAAGTCGAAAAAACCACAGTTTTGGCACTCCTTTTGAAACAGCGCTCTGTCTCTTTCCTTCAGTTTCTTGTTCTATTTTTTGCCATTCGACAAGCTTCTCTAGACAGGTTTTGAACGGCAACACCGCGTATATCGTCCTCCTAATAAGCAAATGGAGGACGAGACGATATACATGTGTACACAATGGTTCCAAAGTAGTGGAAGGAGTAGGGTCTGCGTATACTGTGTGATACCGGAAAATAAAACAGATCCTACAGGCTGCCGGCTTACTGTAGCGTTTTCAAGCGGAAATAGTTAGCCGTAACCAAAGCAGTAGAAACCCTGGAAGAAAATAACCCACGCTGCAATCGTGTTAACTTTATATTGACAGTCAAGCAGCAATTAAGGCAATAATCTCGCACACCACAGCATCTAAAATGCGTGTTAGAGTGTATACAGTCCCTGGAGAGAATCGGGACAGGGAGAAGCATACATCTATATTGGTCCCAGGGCATATGGGATAGATGGGAATGAAAAAGCGGATGAATTAGCTAAAAAGGGCGCATCCCTTGAAGCTTGTAGACGTCCCAATTAGACTGGGCGAAATTAAGCGAAGGCGAGAGGTGCACATGATCGACCAAGCAGGAAAGGCGTGGGTTCAAGCGCGGGGCTGTAAAGTGTCGAAGATTATGTGCAGGTCTTACAACCTTAGACTAACAAAGTTGCTTCTATCATTAAAAAGAGAGGACTGTAGACTCATGACGGGTATTCTGACTGGACACTGCCTTCTGGCGTCACATGCCTTTAAATTAGGCTTGGTCAGTGATAGCAGATGTAGGAAGTGCGGGCTGGAGGAGGAAACGATCGAGCACGTTCTGTGCTCTTGCCCTGCGCTTGCCAGGCTAAGACTCCAGCTATTAGGAGTGATACAGCTGTCAGATCTAGAAGCAGCAAGCGGCTTAAATCCTAGGAAGCTTCTAGTATTTGCCAAGAGGACGGAGTTATTTTATAACATAGGTCCTGGTTTTTGATAGGGTTTTTCAGTTTGGTCGTTAAAACAAACTTCTGGTAACACTACGGACTTATTCAGTCTATGTGAGGTCCTCATGGACCGGCCAGTTCACCTAACCTAACCTAACCTAAGCACAGAGGCAAAGTATCGGTTGTACCCACAGCACAAAAAGACGTAGTCGCAATGCCCGAAATGTTGGATGGGGACAAACAAACTGCTTAGCAATGGTTTGCAGGGTGGTTTTTTCACTTAAAAGCTCAGGGTTACTCCGTTTTAAGGAATATACTTATCTGTCTTTACCTTTTGGATGTGGAATTTTAGTTGTAGTTTAGTGTCTTAATCGGTTTATCGATAACTACTGTGAAATTGTGTATATCTCTTGAACCAAGCCAAATACAAGTATGTACTCATATTATGCAAAAACAACAACTTTGTCATTTCGCTTGGTTCAAAGAGATATACACAAAGTGACAGAAGTTATCGATAAACTGATTATACCACATAACGCTTTTAATCGTTTATGATAAAACCGTTAATCAAATTATAGATCAATCTCAATTAGCTAGACATATGAATGCAAAAAAACTTTTGAATTTTGTTTTTTTCAAAATATGGGTACACATAAAAAAGCATATAGTAGTCAGTAATGATCATCAACCGATAAATCGCAGGTAGAAATTGAACCGTTAATGATATAACCTTGAGTCAAATTGTGGATTAATCTATAAGTAGGTGGCTATATAATGGCAAGCAAGAGTTTCTTGGTTCTGTTCAAGAGATATAGGGCATTTAGGTGCTGGGTCATTTGTGTACCGATGAATTCCCATTTTGGCCTTGAAGGGTTAATGATGGAACTTTATATCAAATTGTGGGTTCATCTACAAGTTGGTATATAGGTATATATCACAAAGACAAAAACTTTGTCATTTGGATTGGTTCAAGAGATATACATACGTAGCGCCTTAACCGTTAATGCGTCGCACTCGAGGAGCAAAGTTAGCAGAAAATCAACGAGGCCCGTTACGGAACGGCATGTGAGTCCAATCATAGAAAAAGAGTGGAGAAAGGTACTTATTGGAGGAACTATGAGAACCTTCCCACTGTACCGTGCTCCATTGCATTTTATGCAAATATATCAGGCAATTTAAAGAGAAGCTTACGTTCAAGACGCACGCTACTTTGTTTTTATATGCATGGTGACGTAGGAGTCTCTGTCACATCAATAGCAGTGAAAATCTGTTATTTTAACGGTCCTCATTGGTATTCTTAGTGTGGCGTATGACGAAATTGTTTTTGTTGTTATGACTGTTGAAACCGTCAATTCAGAATCAACAATTGGTGCGATGTTTATTCAACAGATTCTTGCGATGTGTTAAAATTGACAGCGATTTCGGTTGAATTCACCCGGTATTCTGTTAATTTTACCAGCTTATTTTTCAGTGAATGGCAGGATTAAAAGTTTTGCCTTGAAATTAAAAATAAATGAACGCAAGCATTATATCAGATTATTATACTTTTTATGTAAAGAAGAAAATGAAGATTTATTTTCTTAAAAACGTAAAAAAAATTAAATCAATTCATCAACAAGCATCGAAATTATTTACAAATTGTAAACAAACAATTTTTATGTAACTTATAACATAATTAAAGTAATTATCACATAGTGATATTGAAAATCAATCATAACAAACGAACTTAATATAAATAACAAAATATTAACAAATAAATAGCAACATATATTTACATACATACATACATCTATATATGTATGAAATTCGAAAAAAAACAAACAACAACATATTTACAGTATTGAGAATAAATAAATAAACTTGGTTAATAAAGCTACATAGTTCTTACATACAAATGCATTTTTAAGGAAAAAATTCAATTTTCATTACTTAAGTGAAAAAAGTTTTTTCCAACACAAGAAATCAATTTTATATATACTCTAGAAAAATAATTATCCGACGATAGCTTATTTACAAATAATATACATTATACTAATTAATTATTTTATTGATAACTACAAATGCAAGTTATTTACATAAATTTCGCTAACTTAATTAGAAATAATTCATTTCTAAATATAGCAAGTTCTAAATGCTTTTAAGTAAATCTACAATTGTATTTCAAATTTTAGAGGCAGCCAAAAACAGCTTCAAAAATTTTACAACTAAAATAATACATGCGCCCAAAAGTATGCAGCATTTAGTGAAATTTCAAACGCTAACTGCATTACAGATGCTTCCCTAAATATTGCATGCTTTGAGGCGCACGCGATAATTATAAAATTTATTTGCTCACAATTTTTAGTTATAGCTAAAATAATATTCGTGTTCAGCGTTTGAAAAAAATTTAAACTAAAAACTAAGTAGTAATTCTGCTGTTTTAGCAAGCTCACTTTTAGGCGCCAAAATTAAATTTACAATTGTTTGATATGTTACTTAAGTACTATGCAGTATAACTTTAAATTTGTTTAATTTATATACAATGCAGCATTAATTTTGCAGCCTAAATAAAAAAATTTAAAATTTTTAATTAAATTTGCACAACTCAATTCATATGCATGAACGTTTCAAATGCGCCTATATATATGCTACATCTTACACATAAACCAAAACAAAATAAGTACATATTGAATTAAACAAAAAATTGAAAAAAATTTCAACTTACACACTATTCAATTCGTTACACATACATATAAAAACATTTACACAATTGTTATATTTAACTGGGATATAACTAATTTGCAAATTAACAATTCAATTGCCTTTTTTTTGTGTTTTGCTTTTAATATTTAACGCTAACAAAGCACTGCTTAGAATATAGTTTGTTGTTGCTGATTTTGTTGTTGTAGCAACTGTTGTTGTTGATGCTGTTGATTCATTTGAAACATTGGTTGTGGCGATGTTCGATGTTGTTGGTGTTGTTGATGATTGTTGCTGTTTGGTGTTTGATGTTGTTGTTGCTGATTGAATCTATGAAAATTTGAATTGTTTTGATTGTGTTGTTGCGCATGCTCCACTTGATAGCCACAATTTATATTATTTGTGTGAACATGTGTGTTTGTTGTTGTTGTTGTTGCTGGTTATGCTGTTTGTTGTTGTTGTTGGAATTGCTGAGATATATTTTTGTGCTTGCAACTGCTGTTGTTGCTGATGTTGCAGTGTCTGCGATGTCGAATTTAACGATGGCAACGGAGCTGATGATGAATTAGGTCCGATGCCGACCAAAATTTGTGATTTGGAATTACGCGTAAGGGGCTTGTGACTTCTAAAACCTTCAGGAGAATGTTGCCATTGCCAGCAGGCGCGACAAAAGTATCTGAAATTGAATAAAATGATATTTACGAATGAGTTTTATCTTTGAACAGTGAGTTTGAAGGTATTAGTCGTGGACAACTAGCGAAAATTGAGACCATAAAAAAGAATTATAATACTTGCAATGGCCGTATTCTGGACCTACGTAATTTACTGTAGAGCGTTTAGACTAGGAGCACGATATTGGATGCAAAATATTGATACGGTACTCAACTCAAGTACCGCTCCGCACATTTTTGTTGTTCCCTACAGTATAGAAACAAAAAAACCTCAATACGAAAAATATCGATGCCTACAACAAAAGATAAAACAATTTCAAGCAAAAGTAGCCTTATAAATTCTGCCAAATGCAAACTTTTTGAAAGACGGATGAATCAGTAGATACACAGCACGAGGAGCTAACCTCGGGAATAAAGTGTTCAGCTTTGTCATCCCTGAACGAAGAGAGTAGCTCGTTCTTGCCTATTAGAGTGTGCCGAAACTAAAGCTGGCTCTGACTTTTTCATGTTATCCCATAATTTTTATTGTTACAGACTCAGAAACTGAGTCTGAATATAAAAAATAATTGAGCAACAAAAGTATCGCTATGGTTTGATCGTATCGAAATTAGGGTCCTATTATCAATTCAGCTTCCGTATCAGCCAGTAGGGAAGCTGCACTTTTATGAGATAGGGTCGCAACATTTTTCGAACCGGCTCTTTTGAATTCTTGCCTTCTCAATTTAGCTTTCCACCCACAGTATACCCGATTAGTATGTTTAACCCATCTACATATATTGTAACAATTTGCTGCAAATCATCTTATTTGCCTTTTTGCTAAGTACGTATCACTAAACTGTTGAATAAATAACTCCAATATTGAATAATGGAAAAATCTCCCGATCTAAATGCCGCTAGCATCTCCAAATGTACCACTCTTCTAATCCGTGGTTTCCCAGTGGTTTGTATGCGGTAGATGGTATCACTGATCTTCTTCACAACTTTGTACGGCTTCCCAACTGCACCGAAATTGGCTGGAACACCTTTTCGCCGGTGAGGGTTGTTTAACAGTACCAATCTCCCGCCAAGAAACCTTCCGAATTAAAGTTCTTGTCATGCCAGTGTTTCATCTTACTACTCATTACCCTGGGCCGTTCCTTCACACTCTGTTGTTTGGTCAATGAACCACTTCGTAGAGCTTGCGCTGGACGGATTTGCTTTGCATAATTGATATCGTCCCACATTTCACAACAGTAGTGCGCTCCGGGTTGAAACTACCCTCGCATTCTTTCTCGGAAATTCGTTGCTTCGTTTTCCTGCGTCTTTTAGGTTTTGTCAATGCCAGTGTTTCTCTCGCAGGTACTTTTGGTTTTGCTTTATTTGGCCCATTCGACCTATTAACCTTTGCCTTTGACTCCCGTGGTTTTTGTCGAGTCTTCTCCACCAGTACCCTTTTTCCAAACTAAAGTTAAGTGGTATGTCCTGGTTCTTATACCGCATTATTTTTCTCCGCATATCGATCCTGATGTCATGGTCAACCAAGAAGTCCACTCCCATATGACTTCATCAACGATCTCCGCCACAACGAATTTGTGTAGAACCATGACTTTTCCAATTAATACCATACATACCACTTCGCCTTGGACTTGATTATACTCGCCTGTGACCATACGCAACCTTGCTCCAGGTAATGACTTTACTCTCCGTTAGACCAATCAGATCGAATCAAGGAATGAGATGCCCCCGTATCTACAGTCAGTACACGCTCTTTACCATCCACATTCCTCTGATGGTAAGACTGATTGATTTCCTTCCAATCTGCGACACAGATATCACAGGACATTCAATAGCCGGGGCAAGTTTTCGTTCTTTACATCCGACACGCTCTTGCTCATTTCCGCCAGCTTTGTGTTACGGCCACCCACATTGTTGGAACTATTAGGACCAAGATCGCAATGACGTGCAATGTGACCTGGGTTGCCGCACTCGAAACATCTATAACTCCGGCATTCTTCTGTTGAGATCCCTTCAGTGCTCCCAAAATTGTGTCTACCCACTCTGGCCTTTCTACTTCCACACGGCGTGCTTTGAAAACTGGCTTACACAGAAGCGACGCTGTTTCCTGAATCAGAGCTTGTGCACCGTTTCTGCGATGTTGGCTTTGGGTTTGCGTATGTAGCTCGCTTTGTTTCGACGTCCCGTATGCCATTTATGAAGCTCTGGATTTTTACCCTTTCAGTGTATTCCACGGGTGCGTCCGCATTTGCCAAATGAACCAACCTTTCAACATCCGAAGCAAACTCTTGCAAAGTCTCATTAGCTTTTTGGTAACGGTTTTGCAACTCAATTTGGATTATCTGTTTCCTGATTCGCTTCCGTATCGCCGTTCTACAGCAGCCATTAATGCGTCATAACTGTTCCGTTCGTACTCTGGAATAGTCTGTAAGATTTCGGCAGCTGGTCCTTTCAATGCTACGAAGAGTACGGCAACTTATCTTCCACATTCCCAGTTGTTCACTGCTGCGGTCTTCTCAAACTGTAGTTTAAAGACCTGGAAAGAACAGAACCGTCAAAGGATGGTGTTTTACCTTCGTATTGCTTGCTGAATAACTGGGCGATTTAGTTGCAGCTCCTGTATACGACCTTTTAAAGCATCTACTCAGCCTCGATTTTGTTCTCAAACTGCATTATTTCTTCGTCCATACGGGCTTCTAGTTGTACAGAGATCTGCGATGATACCTGTGCTGAAATTTGTCCCGACATTTCGGATATACGGGCCTCCTGTGCTTCAATCCTGGATGCTATTTGTGACGACATTTCGGATATACGTGCCTCCTGTGTTTCAATCCTGGATGTTATTTGTGACAATATTTCGGATATACGTGTCTCCTGTGATTCCATTAGGGATACCAAATATGTCTTCTGTTCTGCCAGTTGAGTTTTCCATCTTGGATGTAATACGTGTCTCTGGGATTCCATCTGTGATGACATATACGTTTTCTGTTCTTCTAGTTGAGATGACATATACGTTTTCTGTTCTTCTAGTTTCAGATGACATATACGTTTTCTGTTCTTCTAGTTGAGATGACATTGTCGGTGTTTGAGCAGATATTGCAGCTAAAATCATGTTCAAGTCTGTGCTCGTAACTGTCTGCGATGTTTCGTTTTTCTCTTCAATTTTTGTTGTGTCTCGTCCCCATCAGGATAAAAGACATACTCGTCCACATCAATTCCTTCTGCTTCCATTGCCTCTCGTAGCCGTGCCTGAAGTTCGAGTTTAACGCCGCTTGTATTCAATCCACGGCTCTCCAGCTCCTTCAGTTGCTGGATCTTCAATTCAATGAACTTTGCCATGTCCTTGTTGTCCTCTGGATTATTCAACAATTCCTCTTCTGACATCAATTGTAACGAATTTGCTGCAAATCCTCTTATTTGCCTTTTGCTAAGTTCGTATCACTAAACTGTTGAATAAATAACTCCAATATTGAATAATGGAAAAATGGCCTTTATTAAAGTGCTTCACAATAACACTCAAACTGTGCAACGAATAGCTTGCTAATAACCACACTGATTGATAGGTCAATGAAACTCTACTATTCAAAATAATACTGCTATTGCTCGCTAGATATCGTCTTAATCGAACTGCTTGACAACTCAAATCAAACTGAATTACAGCGCCTCTACATCTGTCGCCTTTTATACTCTTTGGTTTCCTCGTTCGCATCTTCTAGACGCTTCCAGAATCTACTAGTCCAGTAGCTCTCAAACTTCTCAGCTGTAACTACAATTGCACATTTTATAGTTTTTCTCATTGCATACTTATAGGAGTATCTCAGATATATGCATGTATTTGTGGCATTGACTCTCTGCTGCTCGTACACGTACACGGTACATATTGTAGACGCAGTTATTGTTTTGTTTATGTAGATACATGATGATTGAATTATTGATGTGAATGTTTGTAGTTTACAGTCTCTCGCGCACACATAGGCGTAAATGCATCTGTGTGTGACATCTCTCGGCTGCCTTATATATGTGTATACATGATTTGATTATTGACGTAATACTGCTTAGCATGGCCTTAGCATCGCCTTAGTGATGGTATAGCTTAGTGATGCTAATATCCGTGGCAATATATATAAAAATCAAATTCTGTGTGTCTGTGTGTTTCCCCATGGAAACGAATTTCCCACACTTCTATCATCACCAAATTTTGACTATGGATTCCTTTGATCAACACGAAGTTTTAGGCTAAAAATAATTCGATATATAAAAGGGGTGTCGCACCTCCCATACAAATGGAATCTTTGGTACTGCATAACTTTGAAGGTATACATGCCAGATCATTGAAATTCAGTAAGAAGTTATATGAGGTCAATCCCTAACACCACCAGGAAATTGTGGAATTGGGAAAAAGGGGGCGTGGCACCTCCCATACAAAGGGAATATATCATACTGCATATCTCTGGATGTAGTAATGGTAGGATAATGAAATTGGTAAAGAGCTATATGACGTTAAGTCCTAACACCTCCACTAAAATGTGGAATTGGGAAAAAAGGTGCGTGGTACCTTCCCTATAAATGGATTTTTCAGACTATGGCTGCCGTACAACTTAGGTTATTTTAACACCTAAAGTTTGACTGCATTGCGTATTTGCCACACTTCAATCCTCACCAAATTTTGGCTATAGATTCCTTCGATCAAGACGAAGGTTTTTCATATTTCAGAATTAAGATTTTAAATAAAATTTTTTTTTGGCTATGCGAACGAGCAATCTTAGCTGATGTTAACAAAATCAATGATCGCATTCAAACCAAATTCTTGGTGAAGTAACGAAATATAAATCGATCGACACAGTTGCAGATGAAGATCAAATTGTGAATTATCCAATTGAATTTCTAAACTATTTAGAACCACCTGGATGGCCTGTGCATATATTAACTTTGAAATTGGCTCACTAATCATGCTTCTTCAGATTTAGGACCCACCAAAATTGTGCAATGGAATAAGACTTTGCGTTCAGAAATTAATGCCGAATGCAATCGAAGCAACAATCCTCAGCGATTACAGCAATGGTGAAGATGTGCTCATACCACAGTTCCCAAAGATTCCTGCAGATTTTCATTAAATTTAAGCTCATACAGTTTCCTGTACGCCTTCGGAAAAGATGAAGAAGTTTGGGAAGGACGCAACAGATGAAATGGGGTTATATTGGGGTTACCTATCCAGAATCAAGCCCGACATACATGATGTATGTCCTGCTTACAATGTGTCCCCACATAACACCAACCATTTCTTTAATTGCAATGTTGAACCAATGCCTCTAACACCCCTCACACTCACTCTGGTCCACCCCTGTTGAAACTGCAAGTTCCTTGGAAACCCGTTAGAGGATATTGACGACATTTGTGAGTGGTTGCACCTATTGGGATGGGGCGAAGCATTGCTACAACTAAAACAACAAAAACATGGAGAAGTTCTCATGTCAAGACAAACAGGAAGAAGTTGTCAAGACGTAGCTCCCCACGTAGAATAGTTGACACTTTCCGTGTAAGGGCCGCTCTCGAAACACGTCTAAGATTTCGGAAAATCTGGTGATATTATCGGCATATATATATTTAGGCAGACCGAATACCTGATAACTATCACGCTGGTTCTCTCTAGCCCTAGCAATTACACGGTGACACTGCAGTCTGTTTCCTTGAGTCTCAGCTAGCAACAATAGGCTGATGCCACCTCTCGCCGAGTGTCGATATCCTTCTGGTCGGTGGGTGGATAACACACGCTCAGCGACTTATTACTCAGGTAACTCTGTATTCCTAACTGGTCGTTAGTGTATGGAGTCAGGGAATATGGCGAGAACGGTCGTGAGCTCTCATCTCGCTAAGTAACATCGTTGCTGTGCAGAGGATCAATCCAATAAGAAACGTGTCGCCGTTAGTAAACGTGATATCACAACGGATTGTAAAAGTGTTACAAGTGAGCTTTTCACCTATAGATGCAGACTACCACGACCTATAGACGCGACGGCTCATGCACTCTGTTTGTTGTCGGAATTGTCATGGCCTTGGCACACCAGGAATAATACACTCAAAGGACATTATTCTATCCCTACAGTCAGTGTGTACAAATTCAGAATCGGGTTCAAAAATCGCTGCAATAAGCTATCCTGGTTCTTCTAAATACAATATCAAAATGTCCTTTTACACTCTACCTAAAACATGACAGTTCACGACAAAATATATGGGCCATGCTGTACACCACAATCGACAAAGTGAATCCTCCAAATACGGATCGATTTGCACCTTTTTAGTGAACTTTGCTGTTCGTTTCAATAAAGGCTGCAGAGACCGCTTTCATATAGATCGATTATTGTTGAAGTAACTCGTCCGGAACCAATCGGTGTAATTATATTTATCGGTGTCAATGCCTGTAAAAAGTATAGATCAAAAGAAAGAGAGATAGTTAGCAAAGTGGAAACGAAGGAATAGATATCTGATATCGGTGTATGTACATGTGAACTCTCAGATCGTTCTGATAAATAAATCAATGACAACAGTCAAAAGCAACTAGCGGCACCGGTTACAATGTGTCATGCAATAGAACCAACCTCAACCCATAAGTATGCGGCGGATAGTACGCCGGGCGGCTCCTACTTAGTCCTTACTGTTCGACTTGGTTTGGAGTCGTAATTCGCTCTATGGCCGAATTGGGCAACGCCCTGTAATAGGTTTTTGTTTAACCTACGCAGACGATGTGGTTCTAATAGCGGGTCAGTGCGGCTAGTTATACTGCTGGGACCCGCAGAAAACGGTGTGAGAGCCAACGATCTCAGCCGTAATGGCCACCCGAATGCGCAACGCTTCACATACCGGCGGGGGCAGTCCTGCACTGGCTTTGGAACAGATAAAACATATGCCCCGCGTCGGAAGAAGAAGACGCTACATCAAGCTTCTTATTTCTATGGCTATAATTTTTCCTGCAAGAGGTAGGCCGTGAATGAGGATACCTAAAGGAGGCCTGATAAAAACATAAACAATACAGCCAAGTAATGGGATGCACCTGCCTCTACTAAGTCTCGGCTGGTCGTTCTCCTGCCCAATAAACAAGAGGCAGGGCCACTGCCTCTAGCTGAACCTGACGGATCTGCTCGTCGTACTCGCACCTTTCAGATACGCATTTCAGAAGGACCCAGTCGTGAGCGGCCTAGCGGGTGTCACCACTAAGGCGGGCTACGGGGAAAGCAAATTAAGACAGCATAAATATAGATATGAAGAGATAGTATCCAGTGCATCAGATCAACCTCGCTCAAACAAACCTCACAAAATACTGGTCAAAAGTACGGAAGGCATCGACAAGAATAAATTGCAAGGTCAAAATAAGCTGCACATGGTCCTCACCGGAGTCGAAATTTGGATTTGGTATGCAAAGCGCATCATTTGACGGTGCGACTTTATGTAGCGAAATACTAGAATAATTTTTCTAGAAAATTGAACAAAGGGAAGTCTTCGAAAGTGAAGAGTGCAGAAAGCCCCCATATCCAACTACTTTCTCGATGTAACAAATTCATCCGATGTGCGCCACAAAGCACGCCGCTGATCAGAATGGTATCCTCATGAAGGCCTCGTAGCAAGAAGACATACGAATATCAGCCTATAACTAACAGGTGAGGCGCTAGACCTCGAGGTCAGGTTGGAGATGTGCATAGTGGGTTTCATAGGAGGATGGGATAGATTAAATGAACGAGTCATGAATCTCCCCCAACTATTCCGCTGCCTCTTTCTCTCCATTCATCATCACTTCCATCTCCCTCCTCTTTTCCTCTTGCAATATCATTTCTTCTAGATAGCAATGAAACATGTTCTACATTTTCCAATTATGTGGGACAGAGTGGACAGAAAAGATTTTCCTCTATCCTACGCTTTTGTAAATACTCTTGAAACTGCAGTGCCAACTCAATATCTGCATGAGGTGGTAGTTTACTTCGCCGGGTGTCCGTTCATACCATTCCTCTATGTTGCGAACTACCGTAAGCACACTTTTGTCGATTCTTCTCACCGTTCTTGCAACCTAGCTATTTCCGATTCCAATGTCATACAGATCTACCTTTTCCTTTGGCGGAAAATCTAGTGGGATTCCATTTTCCTTAACAGCAGATCCGAGATAAAACAAGAATGGCGTCGTCGGACACCGTCCCTATAGCAGTAGTTCGTAGGTTGCTAATATATCTTTTGGTGTGTAGTTTTAGATCTGCCCCACACGGATAACTGCATCAGGGCCGCATGACTGGACATTATTCGCATTAAATATGTCAGGCGCGATAACCTCCGAAGAGATCTAAGGCCGAGCTTCTCTTCCAATTTGCGTCGTGCTCCTCTTGCGTTTCCCTACAAATTGGCCGGACGGGACCTACATGTTTTATGCCGACTCCGAACGGCATCTGCAAGACAGATGAGTTTTCACTGAGAGCTTTTCATGGCAGAAATACACCCGGAGCGCTTGCCAAACACTGACGAGGGGCGACCCCCGCTTAGAAAATTTTCTTCTAATTAAAAACCTTATTTCTAAAATTTTGATGTTGCTTTGCCCGGGGTGCGAACCCAGGGCATACGGTGTGGTAGGCGGAGCACACGCTACCATCACACCCACGGTGGCCGCCGCATTATTCGCATTAGAGCTCCAATAACTTAGAATCTTTCTCCTCCACCGCCCTGAAATGCTATTAAAGATAGTTCGAGTCAGTGTTTACTCATAAGTATTTCAAGTAAGGCTTTGTATTTATTTGATAATCTCCTATGGATAGGACTAACTCATCCACAGTACACTTTGAGCTCACCAAAACCACATATTTTTATTGCTACCCATATTCAGCTCCATATCCATCAGCCCTTTTCTTTATTCTTTCATACAGCGTCAATTCATATGCTTGCAGATCCAGTTTTCTGGCCATTGCCTACTATGACAATATCAACTGCGTAGCTAATAATTTGCATACCTCCGGGAAGGTCGATTTGTGTGCTACTGTCATACACGACATTCCATAGCGTTGGCCCTAGAACTAGATCCTTGATGGACGCCGTCGTTGATGTTGTGCTTTCTTGATCCCTAATTCGTATCAACAGGAGCACTTCGCCGCTAAAATAATCTACCAAATTATTCTGCGCAGGCAGGCGTTACAAAGTTTTATAGCGCTGTTTTATCTGAATTCCTAGCCTATATCTATCTCTATCTATATCTCTACCTCTATCATTGCTCTGTCTATGTCTCTATCTCTACCTCTCCTTCACATTCTACTCTACCTCTGCCTGTCACTTATCCTCGCCCTCCCTCTCTGTTCCCCTCTTCCTATCTCTTCTAACTACTACTTCTGATATATATGATTTCTATATATTGGATAACTGGTTCTAAAAGTTGAACAGGTATAGCGAGTGCAAAAAACGTCTTAACATCGGTTGAAGTCTTAATTTCTGTCTCATTTCGACTGTAACTGACTGTATCTAAATATTTTGCACAACTTACGATCATATCAATTAGCTGTGCTCCATATTCGATGATTGCTATTCTGGCTCTCTGGTGAATTGGAGCGACTATTAGAAAGGCAACCACCAATGCCGCTTCCTATAAAATTATTCTGATACATCAAAGGTATGGAATCAGCAGAGAGACCGTTGTTACTCGATGAATTGCTGCCATCGCTGTAATTAAAATAAGTGGAATAAAAGGGATTTCGCATAATTACTTTTCTACACATTTGAAGATCAATATAATTATTATTATTAATAGTTGATAAGTTAAAAAAGTAATAATTGTAAAGGTGAGCTTTACCTGACTAAAGGTGAATTGAGAAAAGAGCGATTGTAAATAGAGGTGGGCGTACTTGGCGATAAAGGTGCAGACCAATCGAAGCTGATGTTTCTTTTAAATACCTTAAGTGGTGTGTTATTTTGTGCAACATTTTCAAACTAAAACCAAATCATCGATCCCATTTATTTTAAAATGAAGTAGAAGAAGAACATACAAAAAGAAAAATCAAATAAATAAAGCATATATATTAAAAATAAGAACTATTTAAAATACTTAATTTGCAGGAAAGTATGTAGCATAAGCGAGTTATAATAAATGTACTATTTTTTAAATTATTTTTTATTATATATTAAGTAATGGAAATACTTTCAGATCAAAAGAGATAAATTGTATAAAGTAAGAAGCTACAGAAGGTCGACTCTTCCACTAAACCCCGCATTTTCCCAGAAACTCAACTCAAATAGAATAGCAGAAAAGCTATATTTACTTGCTTTGCTGGATAAAGGTTAAAAAGGGCATGAATAGTTCTATTTTGTAGGTGACACCAAAAAAAAACAAAAAAATTAAATTCAGTTTAACACTACATTTCCAGTCTCAAGTGCGTACTTCCAAATGAGTTATTGAAGCGTTTAAATTGCTCACTCCAAACTGGAAAAAGAAGCGGTAAAGATGGGTTTGATGGTGAATGAGGACGAAGTACCTGCTGTCATCGAGAAAAGAGTTAGCGCATATGCGCCTTGGCAACCACGCTACTGTTGGCAGCCATAATTTCGAAATAGTAAAAGACTTCGTTTATTGGGAACCAGCATCAACACTAGCAACAATATCAGCACTGAAATCCAGTGAAGAATCAATCTTGCCAATAAATACTACTTTGGACTAGGTAGGCAATTGAAAAGTAAAGTCCTCTCTCGGCGAACGAAAATCATACTCTACAAGTCACTTATCGTACCCGTCCTGCTATATGGGGCAGAAGCATGGACCATGACAGCAGCAGATTAGCGGCTTTTGGAGTGTTCGAGAGAAAAGTTCTTCGAAAGATTTATGGACCTCTACGCGTTGGCGTTGGCGAGTACCGAAGTGATTTAACGATGAGCTGTACGAGCTATACGCAGACATCAACATAGTCCAGCGAATTAAAACGCAGCGGCTGCGCTGGGTAGGCCATGTTATGCGAATGAAAAATGATGCTCCGGGTAAGAAAGTGTTTCTATCGGAACTCGCCTATGGCAGCAGAGGTAGAGGCCCCTCTCCGTTGGAAGGACCAGGTGGAAAACGATTTAAACTCCCTTGGTGTGACCAATTGGCGCCGGTTGGTGGAGCGAAGGAGCGACTGGTGCGCCTTGTTAGACGGCCATAACCGTTTAGACGGTTAAGCGCCAATAAGTAAGTAAGTAAGTAAGTAAATTTGCGTTATTATTATATTTATTAACAACAAAAAGAAATAATGTCAGTTTGGCCTCAAACAACTGCTGGAACTGCTATTTATAACTATGGTACAGCACTAGATTATGATACCTACGTAATTTAAACATTAGGGGGACTCATGTACCGTATGCCTTATAAAGTGTGTAAACGTATAAATTTATCTAGTGCGTAAATGAACTGTCAAATTTTGTATGAAAAATCATTTACACAATTTGTATAAATTTACGCGCACATTTCATTGTGTAAACGCGGTAAACTCAAAGGAATGCAACCTTGCAGACATTACAGCCGGCATTTTCATCAGAAATCTCCAACATCAGCAGTAAAGGCGTTTTAGTTTTGATTTTAGACTTAATCTTGGTATTTTTTAATTTGTATAACAATCAAAACAATTTTTTTTGGCAATAATACAGCTGAAAAACCATCAAGTTTATCAAGAGTATTACTAGTGCGTCATATAACAGCGTGTGTAAATGGATATAATTTTACACCTTATAAGTTTATATGCTATCATGAGTCCCCTATTATGTTCTTACGGGGTTTTTTTTATTTCAGTAAGGAAATGTCAAAGCGTGTGTGGATCGCAATCGCAGGCCAAATGCGTGATATGCGATGAAATAAGTAGTCATAACTACGACCGAACCGTGTTCATCTTGCGTAACCAATATAAAGCTTCTTATCAAATATCAACAGAAATCAGCTGTTCTATCAATCAATTAAAACTTACAACTTTCGCTGCTATCTGGCATATGATACCAACTGCCGGTAATGCAGTGCAAATATTCACAACAGTGCCAAAATACAATAGATTTCTTTGTGTGCTCACAATCGTTTATTATACTCACTTGAGCAGAGCTCACAGAGTATATTAAGTTGATTGGATAACGGTTGTTGTATAGGTATAAAGGAATCGAGATAGATATAGACTTCCATATATCAAAATCATCAGGATCGAAAAAAATTTGATTGAGCCATGTCCGTCCGTCCGTCCGTTAACACGATAACTTGAGTAAATTTTGAGGTATTTGATGAAATTTGGTATGTAGGTTCCTGAGCACTCATCTCAGATCGCTATTTAAAATGAACAATATCGGACTATAACCACGCCCACTTTTCGATATCGAAAATTTCGAAAAACCGAAAAGTGCATAATTCATTACCAAAGACGGATAAGCGATGAAACTGGTATGGTTGAGCTTATGACGCAGAATAGAAAATTAGTAAAATTTTGGACAATGGGCGTGGCATCGCCCACTTTTAAAGAAGGTAATTTAAAATTTTGCAAGCTGTAATTGGCAGTCGTTGAAGATATCATGATGAAATTTGGCAGGAACGTTACTCCTATTACTATATATATGCTTAATAAAAATTAGCAAAATCGGAGAACGACCACGCCCACTTTAAAAAAAATTTTTTAAAGTAAAATTTTAACAAAAAATTTATATCTTTACAGTATATAAGTAAATTATGTCAACATTCAACTCCAGTAATGATATGGTGAAACAAAATACAAAAATAAAGAAAATTTCAAAATGGGCGTGGCTCCGCCCTTTTTCATTTAATTTGTCTAGGATACTTTTAATGCCATAAGTCTAACAAAAATTTACCAGTCCTTGTGAATTTGGTAGGGCTTAGATTCTAGGACGATAACTTATTTCTGTGAAAAAGGGCGAAGTCGGTTGAAGCCACGCCCAGTTTTTATACACAGACGGCCGTCTGTCCTTCCGCTCGGCCGTTAACACGATAACTTGAGCAAAAATCGATATATCTTTACTAACTCAGTTCACGTACTTATCCGAACTCACTTTGAATTGGTATAAAAATGACCGAATCCGACTATGACCACGCCCACTTTTTCGATATCGAAAATTACGAAAAATGAAAAAAATGCCATAATTCTATACCAAATACGAAAAAGGATGAAACATGGTAATTGGATTGGTTTATTGACGCAAAATATAACTTTAGAAAAAAACTTTGTAAAATGGGTGTGACACCTACCATATTAAGTAGAAGAAAATAAAAAAATTCTGCAGAGCGAAATCAAAAGCCCTCGGAATCTTGGCAGGATACTGTTCGTGGTATTACATATGTATAAATAAATTAGCGGTACCAGACAGATGATGTTCTGAGTCACCCTGGTCCACATTTTGGTCGATATCTCGCAAACGCTTCACATATGCAACTAAGGCCACTCCCTTTTAAAACCCTCATTAATACCTTTAATTTGATACCCATATCGTACAAACAAATTCTAGGGTCACCCTGGTCCACCTTTATGGCGATATCTCGAAACGGCGTCCACCTATGTAACTAAGGATCACTCCCTTTTAAAATACTCATTAATACCTTTCATTTGATACCCATATCGTACAAACGAATTCTAGGGTCAACCCTGATCCACCTTTATGGCGATATCCTAAATGGCCTCCACCTATAGAACTATGACCCACTCCCTCATAAAATACTTATTTATTTATTTTCCCTTATGTTATCACCATAGCTCTAAACTGAGTATGTAATGTTCGGTTACACCCGAACTTAACCTTCCTTACTTGTTAGCAAATTATTTTAATAAATATTAGTTAAACGAAAGCACCAAAATTGCCCAAGCTCGCTAATAACCCGAATCTCCATCTTTACAACCTATACTTTATTTATACATTTAGATTCCAATAGAGCGAAAAAGGGACCCGTACATAAAAACAGCATTGTAGTCGAATTGCGAATCTTGTTAATATAAGTTTGAGAATTTGGAAGTCCGGATGTTCGTATGCTTGCTTTGTGGCTCAATCACACCACAACGCTTCATAGTTTTCATTTGGAATTTCGCGCACAGTTAGTCACTTATTTGGAAGGGGAACCTACAGTTGGTTTTAATTTATTTAGTCGGACGGGATCGGGACGGATTTGGATGAAATTTGGCAAGCGACAGACCGTAAGTGGAAAGGATATAATGGTAATTTTTTTTGTTTAAAATATGCGCAGGGGCATACCACCCTCTCATACTTTTGGAAGCCCCCGGGGACCAGTTTTAATTGGTTTATATCAGTTTTAAAATAGTTTAGGAAACTGAGCAGTAGCACTATGTGGATCTATTGATGCTTTAGCAATGAGCTATGTAGAGTGAAGCCTTTGCAACCTTGGTTTTCTGTACTTAGAAAAAGTAAGGCTGAACTGTTAGTTCCGTGAGGACCTCACATAGATGAATCCTTGGTGTTACCAGAAGTTTGCTCAACGACCATACTGATAAACTCTGTCAAAAACCAGCCTTCTTGGAAAATACTAGAAAGTTTTCTAAAGCCTGTGCTACTTGCTGTTGATAGATCTGTTAGGTGCGCCAATTCTAATAGCTGAGGTTTAACCTGGCAACAACAGGGCATGAGAGCAAAGCGTGCTCGATCGTTCCTCCACCAACCCGCACCATCTTTATCTGATGTCACTGATGAGATCTTGACTAACCGCCAGGAGGGTGTCCGTCCAGTTAAAATACTCATAATGAGCACTCAGTCCTCTCATTTTAATGACAGGGTAACTTTGAGATAAGGTGTAAGATATGCGCAGCCGCGTCCTTGATTCTACGAATTTTTACTTGTCGATCATATGCAGTTCTCTTCCTTCTTCTAATCCTACCAAATCTGATTGAACGTCTACGAACAAGCTTATAGCTATAGTAGCTATACTTATCCATATCCCGATTATTTGGATTTTGGACTATCTTAGATCGTATTTCACCTGAGTCCTTTTAGCAGAGTGGGGGCCGCTCTCTACCTCTGCTTCCATGGCGCGTTCCGATAGAAACACTTTCTTAGCCGGAGCGTCATCTTTCATTCGCATATCATCCAGCGTAGCCACTGCATTTTAATTCGCTGGACTATATTGATGTCTGCGTAGATCTCATACAGCTCATCATTTAATATTCTTCCGTACCCGCCATTGGTCAACTCATAGTGGTCCATACATCTTCGAAGAACTTTTCTGTCGAACACTCCCAGAGCCGCTTCATCTGATGTTGTCATGGTGCAAGCTTCTGCACAATATAGCGGGACGGGTACGGACGACTGACTTGTAGAGCATGATTTTCGTTTTGCGAGAGAGGAATTTACTTTGAAATTGCCTACCCAGTCCAAAGTAGCATTTAATGGCAAGAGTCATTGATTCTTCGCTGGATTTCAGAGCTGATGTTGTTGTTAGTGTTAATGCTGGTTCCCAAACAAACGAAGTATTTTACTATTTCGAAATTATGGCTGCCAACAGTAGTGTAGTTGACAAGGCACATATGCGCTGACTCTTTGCTCAATGACATCAGGTACTTCGTTTTGTTCCTCATTCACCATGATTCCAGTTTTGAGTAAGCAGAACTTATGGCGCGAGTGTTCAGGCCGATGTATCAATATTATACGCCAGTAATTGCACTCTTTATGGAATATTGTTCCAGAGCGCTTAAGTTCTACAGCTAGTATAATGGTCTCCAAAATAAATTAAGAAATTGCACGATAGGGGTCACCCTGTCTGAAACCTCGTTTGGTTTCGAACGGCTCGGAGAGGTCCTTCCAATACTGACTGAGCTGATGTGTGTTGCTCAACGTCATTTTGCACAGCCCTATAAGTTTTGCGGAGACCGAATTTCAAGCATAGCGGCATATTGGCAGCTCATTTTCGTGCTATCGAAGGCTGCTTTAAATCGACGAAGAGGTGATGCGTGTCGATTCTTTTTTGCGTGGTTTTTCCAAGATTTGGCACATTGGGAAAATATGGTCGATGGTAGATTTACCGGTTTTGAAGCCGCACTGATAAGGTCCAATCACGGTGGGTTTCAATCTGTAGTACAATACAATTGACTATAAAGCTTCCATTTTATGGTAATAGTGCAGTATATGAGACTCCAGCGTAAATTACACAAAGAAATAGAGCGCTTTATTCAATGCTCGTTATGCTTATAAATGAGGTTTCTTTAGTTCAAAAAGTATTTATGAATTCACTGATAACATCGTAGGTAAAGTAAATGTCACCGGTTGGCAGAGAGGAGCGACTGGCGCGCCTTGTTGGACGGCCATAACCGTTTAAACGGCTAAGCGCCAATTAGGTAAGTAAGTAAGGAAAGTAAATATCGCCTCTTAGTAAAAAATATTACTTAAATTGAAAATGCTCGAGGTTTTCTTTTTGATTTTGTTGGACTCTGCTAAAATTGGTTGTATGGCAACCGCTAATAAACGAGTTAAAACAGAAGTATTTTTCACTAATCATATTTAAAAGACAGCATAGGAAAACATAATAGCAATGTGTGACACCAAAAAATACCTGGGAAGTGATATCATTTTTTTAGTAGATCCTGAAGATCTAAGAATGACTGCATACAAGATTCTCCCCGGATACCGCGAAAATCGTGAGTTACGTTTAAAAAACCCGGTTTTTCGTACCTTTGGGCCCGCACGAGCCTGTAACTTTTTAGATTATAAACGATTCTAATTGATTTCCGGATCTAATAAGAATATATTTAGACTTTTCCAACGATGTTATGAAATTTATGTATACTTACATACCCAACAAACCATTTAACATAAAAATTTGGTTTGTTGGGTGTATACACACAAATCCACAAATATTCTAAAAAGTGTGTATGTTTTTTTAAAGAATGAAGTTTTGTCTTTCCAAAATTGGTAAAAATAGAGTTTACGATTTGTTCTCGAACAGAAGCGAGATTTTCGAGACCCGAGAAATCGAGAACTCGACTTCTCGCGAGATTCTCGTGACTCGAAGTCCTCGTGAATCTCACGAGCTTCTCGACATTCTTACTTAATCGCGGTATGGACAGTATTTATATACTTCTGCTTTTTTTTACTTGTGACTTTTTTGGTGATTATATTGCTTCAATGACATTTATCAAAAACATATTTATTATACATATCATTTTGTTCGTAATATTTTATTTTTCAACGAGACATCAAGAACACGGCTTCTCGCGAGATTCTCGAATCTCGAATTACTCGTAAGGCTCGCGAGATTCTCGAATCTCGAATTTCTCGCAAGGTATCGCGAGATTCTCGAATTACTCGGAATACTCGCGATCTTCTCGACTTTCATTCAGTCGCTGCATTGGCAATATTCTATATATTTGGGGTTTTTTACTTGTGGTTTTGCGAACATTTTGGCTTGTGCTCCAGAAGAAATTTGTAAGCTCTATATAAAACAGCCAATGAATTGATTAAGTTGAATATCGAGCAGCTCGCGAGCCTTGCGAGTAATTGGAGATTCCAGAATCTCACGAGCCTTACGAGAAATTCGAGATTCGGGAATCTCGCGAGAAGGCAAGAATCGCGAGCCTTGCGAGTAATTGGAGATTCCAGAATCTCACGAGCCTTACGAGAATTCGAGATTCGAGAATCTCGCAAGAAGGCGAGAATCGCGAGAAATCTCTTCTCAAACATGTTTGAGAAATCGTAAGCTCTAGTAAAAAGTTTAAAACAGGTTACATACACTGAAAGAAATGGTGCTAGTAAATCAACAAATCGGTTCTGTTGTTCTTGCCTTAACGAAGATTCGGTGAAATTGATCGAATTATGGTTAATTCGACCGAGTTCTTTGTCAAAACGAACAAATTAGTTAGTAATTTCAACAGAAGAGAAATTGGCGCTCTTAAGTTAACAAATTCTGTACAATTTACTGATTATAATCAATCTAACTGATTTTTTGTTAACACAACTGATCTCACTGGTCATTTCAATAGCGATCAACAGTCAATACATGAGCAAATTTCAAACAGAATTTTACGCTCACTGCGCTCTCTACTTTGTACTTATGTATGCTGAGTACTATATGTATTAGGCCGGGTCGATTTGTGGGGAGGCAAAAAAACCGCTTATTGCTCTGTGAAAATCACATTCTAGGGATCAAAATAAGAAACTTTGCCGAAGGAACCATACCTCTAAAACGAATTCTGATGTCCCCCAATTTGGGTCGAACTTTTGGGTAGGGGCAAATTTTGAAAAATCCACTTTGACCCATTTAGAGTGCTCCAATTGAGTCCAAATGTATGACCGACCCCCACTAACTTTGGAGGCCCGACCCACCGATGCCAGTGGCATACCCCCTGGAACGCCCCTGGGGGTTAACCATACAAACATTTCAAAAAATCGCCGGTTTTGCACTTTACATGAAAAAATCAGCTAAATGGCTATGTGGTAATAAGGCCAATTGACCTTATGGCCGTTGACCTTATGTCACCACACCATCACATTAATGCATTGTCATCGAGCCACGATAGGTTATAAAGTTGCAATCAACTTATCGCCATTCAAAGTGATGATAAGGCCAATTGACCTTATGGCCGTTGACCTTATGTCACCACGCCATCACAATAATGCATTGTCCATCGGCCCTTCATACGTATGCAAAGTTTTAAATTAATCAGACTTCTAGAAACCGGTGAAAATTAAGCTCAAAATTCCGTTATATACAGGCCCAAGCTAATAAAAGCGTGCTAAAATGAATTTAACTTAGTAATAGAAAAGAAATTAAAAAAAATTATTAGAAATTTGCCTTTTACAACCCTTTTAAATCACTGTGATGTATTTGCATGTCGTAAACATAGTTGTGTGGGTTTTTTATTCAACCGTTTTAAAAAAAGAAGGTATCACTGTGACACAATTGCAGATCGTAAAATTGCTTGTGTTGTTTTTTTTAAGCCACCACAAGATACAGCAGGTAGAATTGAAATTACCATTTCATTCTTATTACCTCGACTCGTAGACCATATATAACGCAACAGTTTTTGTGAATGCATTAAATCGTTGTGAAGAACTCAAAGTGTGAAGTGCTAATTTCAGATAAAAAATATTTCAAAAAAAATAATAAGTGAAGTGACCATTCCAAATCAAAAAGTTTACAATGAATCCACCATCCTCTACACCGCAAGATGAAGCAACTACATCAACAACTATCTAAACCCAATGAGTCATATACCCAAGCATGCTGTTACTGTTTTTGGTGTGTCTACTGATTTAACTGATCTAATTTACCAACCCATCTGGATATCTTGAGATATTATTTTTACTTAAGCGAACGTGCTAAAACAGAACAAAAGAAGTTTTCCCATAAATCATTCACTATTCAAGTACAAGATAAGTTGATTGGAATTTGGGAAAAACTTGGTATGGAAATAATGCTGAAAATAAGTGTATTTAATAATTGAATAAATTGCTTGACAAGTATCAAGAGCAAATCAAGAGAAGAAACGATAGATAAAATTGATGAGAAGTATCATACTAGGATGGTAAAAGAACTTCATCCTGTTATTTTGAGAGAACCCAATTCTGAATGATTGGTTACGTAAGACTGGAAACATCACGCTTGGGTGACTCATTGGGTTTTCGATAGTTGTTGATATAGTTGCTTCATCTTGCGATGTAGAGGATGGTGGATTCATTGCAAACTTTTGATTTGGAATGGTCACTTCACATATTATTTTTTTGAAATAGTTTTTATCTGAAATTAGCACTTCACACTTTGAGTTCTTCACAACGATTAATGCATTCACAAAAACTTTTGCGTTATATATGGTCTGCGAGTCGAGGTAATAAGAATGAAATGGTAATTTCAATTCTACCTGCTGTGTCTTGTGGTGCTTAAAAAAACAACACAAGCAATTTTACGATCTGCAATTTTGTCACAGTGATACCTTCATTTTTTTAAAAACGGTTGAATAAAAACCCACACAACTATGTTTACGACATGCAAATACATCACAGTGATTTAAAAGGGTTGTAAAACGCTAATTTCTAATAATTTTTTTAAATTTCTTTTCTATTACTAAGTTAAATTCATTTTTAGCGCGCTTTTATTAGCTTGGCCTGTATATAACGGAATTTTGAGCTTAATTTTCACCGGTTTCTAGAAGTCTGATTAATTAAAACTTTGCATACGTATCAAGGACCGATGACATGCATTAATGTGATGGTGTGGTGACATAAGGTCAACGGCCATAAGGTCAATTGGCCTTATCATCACTTTGAATGGCGATAAGTTTGATTGCAACTTTACACACCTATCAAGGCTCGATGACAATGCATTTATGTGATGGTGTGGTGACATAAGGTCAACGGCCATAAGGTCAATTGGCCTTATCACCACTTTGAATGGCGATAAGTTTGATTGCAACTTTGCACACCTATCAAGGCTCGATGACAATGATTAATGCGATGGTGTGGTGACATATGGTCAACGGCCATAACGTCAATTGGCCTATTACCACATAGCCATTTAGCTGATTTTTTCATGTAAAGTGCAAAACCGGCGATGTTTTGAAATGTTTGTATGGTTAACCCCCAGGGGCGTTCCAGGGGGTATGCCACTGGCATCGGTGGGTAGGGCCTCCAAAGTTAGTGGGGTCGGTCATATATTTGGACTCATTGGAGCACTCTAAATGGGTCAAAGTGGGATTTTTCAAAATTTGCCCCTACCCAAAAGTTCGACCCAAATTGGGGGGACATCAGAATTCGTTTTAGAGGTATGGTTCTTCGGCAAAGTTTCTTATTTTGATCCCTAGAATACGATTTTCATAGAGCAATGAGCGATTTTTAAATCGACCCGCCCTAATATGTATGCACATATTTACGTATGTATATGGCGGCCGCCGTGGTGTGATGGTAGCGTGCTCCGCCTACCACACCGAAGATCCTGGGTTCACACCCCGGGCAAAACAACATAAAATTTTTAGAAATAAGGTTTTTTAATTAGAAGAAAAATTTTCCTAAGCGGGGTCGATCCTCGGTACTGTTCGGCAAGCACTCCGAGTGTATTTCTGCCATGAAAAGATCTCAGTGAAAACTCATCTGCCTTGCAAATGCCGCAACATAGGTACTTTGGTACAAAGCTGTCGCAACAACTTTTTTTGTTCATTTGACTACTAAAACGGTCAATTACGAATCAACGAGTTGTGCGCAGTTGATTCAACATCTTGTTGCGATGGATAAAAATTGACAGAAATTTCTGTTGATTTTACCAGTCTTTTTCTTTCAGTGTGATTTACATTCATATCCGACAGCAATTGCCAAGTAAACATTTCTGAGTCGTTTTGATAGAAATTTTATATACTTTTCAAATTTTATTCTCATGAAAGTTTGCAACATATTAAAAAATTGATACTTACTGAGATCATAATTCATTCCAGTTCTGATGCTGTAAAGGTTGGTACAGTGTGCATAAAATTAGTGCATAGAAATAACACCAAAGTTGACGAAACCCAAAAAGACGTGAAACAAATTTCCACAGTTATGTTAAGTTTGCTAGTTAATTATAATCGTTGGAAAGGTCTAAAGTTTTTTTATAAGATCCGGAAATCACCTAGAATAGGTTTATAACCACAAGTTAAAGGCTCGTAAGGGCCCAATGATACGAAAAGCCGGTTTTTACCCGTAACTCACGATTTTGGCGGTGTCCGGGGAAACTCTTGTATGCAGTCTCTCTTAGATATCCGAGGTACACTAGAAAAATGATATGAACTCCCAGGTATTTTCACTTTTGTCGTTTCTGTAACACTGTGTAATTTGAACAGATTTTTTGTAATGGCATAAGCTCTTTATTTCAATTAATTTTTTCTGGTTACTGAAATAAGCGCTAAAAACGTAAAAAAAATTAAATCATGTTCAAAAAATCTGTCTCATCTTTACACAACATTCATAGCTAAATCCATATATAAATGTTGAAATTCATTTTATAAAATAAGACAAGTAGATATTATTTTTGCATGCAAGATAAAGCGCATTTGATAAAAATAGAGTTTCCGCAGTGCAGTGCATTATTAGCGTGCATAAAATCTAATATTGTGCTATTAAGCAACAACAAGAGCTTACGAGCTATAACAGCGCTAGTGCCAAATGGGGCAACGATACTAACACTACTTCATTTGAATTTCGATCAGACTTACCTGAAAAATATCAAAAGAATTTGCTGACATTGTGCCGGTGAAGCAGACGATTGTGATGAGCTCGGTGTTAATGGCGTATAGGCAGCCATCGATGTAGACAGCGTGTCCACATTGGTGCCCAACAACAATGGATTTGTGGTTGATTTGCCCAAGCCTAGGAAATCATTAATGCCAATAGGCGGATCTGAAAAAGGATAATGAGCAAAAAGAAGAGCCAATGTTGTTTAGTATATTTTTCATCATAATGTTTCCGCTACTCATATCTAAAAATACATTCAAGAAAACAATAGCATATTGAATCTAAAGCGGATGTAAAAATTTCTTGATAAAATTTTCGCCTACATTATGAGACACTGTGGTAATTTATAAACTTGCAAATTTAAGCAATGCATGGTGAAGTTGTGATCCAATTTGTTGGCATCTGCTTTTTTTTGGCGCTCATACAAATAATGCTTTAATGACAATTAAAACAAAGATCAACAATGAGTTGATATAATATATAAATTATACTACATCGATAAAGGATACATATGCCCATTAGGATGGAACAAAAAACACCAAGTTTAATCTTTTGCCTGGGTCCATACAACATTTGTCGCCACAGAAAAGACCATTTGGATATCAACACAGTCCTAGTTCTCATGTTGTA
The DNA here is from genome assembly GCA_029619165.1 of Eurosta solidaginis. Classification (NCBI taxonomy): domain Eukaryota; kingdom Metazoa; phylum Arthropoda; class Insecta; order Diptera; family Tephritidae; genus Eurosta; species Eurosta solidaginis. The sequence continues at coordinate 71,229 of JARSSU010010644.1, forward strand.
TGGTTAAAGTTATTATCAGTTTCTAAAATTAAATTCACCACGGAGAAACGGTTTTTAAACTCATAACATCATTATCACAGGGGAAAAAATCGGCAGAAGCTGCTGATCGAGACTCAGTAGACTGTTTCAGTTGCGGCGATCGATTTTTATTTAGTTTGGCCGCCGTTGTGTGGTGATAGCGTGCTCTGCCTACCTAATCGAAGGTCCTACGTAGAAGTCCTGAACAAAGTAACACAAAAATTTAGAAAGAAATTTATTCAATTAGAAAAGGTTTTTCTAGGCGGGTGTGCCCTCCGCAGTGGTTTGGTAAACACTACGAGTGTTTGCAATCTTGTATTGCATTGCAATCTTGTTCGAGGTGCCAACTTCATAAGATTACCTCTACTTAAATAAAAGTTAT